>JANHFO010004235.1:92559-107361 GCA_032468095.1 Pareas carinatus
CGCAACCCGGTCCAGGGCTCCCCCGGCCTCCCGAAACCAGGAGGCCGCGAGGTCCTCGACCGAGTTGTGGGCAAGGTCCGTGATTTGAGTGCTTGATAACAGCATGTATTTACAATGTTTGCTGTGTCCAGGGATCATGTGATCACCATTTGCAACCTTTCCAGATGGCTTCTAACAACCAAAGTCAAAGGAGAAGCTTAATTTGCTTATCAGCCATGCAAATCATTTAATAGCTGTGATGATTCACTTAATGACCACTGCAAAAAAATTATAACATGAGCATGATTCATTTAATGACTGCCTCAGCTGGCAATAGAAATTACAATCCCAATTGGTGTTGTAAAATCAGATGCAAATTTATCCATTAGGTATAGCTACCTTTTCAAAATAGTAGCTATTAATGCTGATAAAGAATCTCCTGAAATAATTGCATTATCTGCATTCGCATGATTTAAATATTTCCATGGAAAATAAAGTAATTGGTTCACATTACTCTATAGAAATAGGTAATAAAATATTTAAACATAATTTTGATGTTTGTTAATGAAACACAAGAATACAATATTAAAAGAGTAGCTGGTAATGAAGGAAGTGGTAGCAAGTGGTAGCAACCTAGACCCCCTGTCAGCTTTTTTACATGGTTTTAGTGTTTTTTATTACATTACTTTTATTATTTTTATTACTTTTTACACACACATACACTCCCATTCTCAAAAATCACTTTTAGCTCCTTATAGAAATATAATGAATTATATCAGTCAACTTGTAGAATACAACAGAGATCCAATAGATATTTAGATAACTTCTGTTACATTTTATGTTTATGACTACATCTGAAAAAGCCATGTACTTTGTACAGTATTCACTAATGTTTGCATTGCATATGAATGTTTTCAAATCGAACACAAAAGCTGTTTGCTTTGGATTAACTATTTTGTATAAACTTGCCTCCAGCTTACCTGCTCCATACTTCCCATCTGTCTGGCTGGTATGTTGCAAATGCTCAGAAGGTTAAACAATTACTAATCAGGGACCACCTGATTCAACAGCTATTTAAGATAATTAAGGAACCTGCAATATTTGTGTTGCTTTCCCTTTTACCAGGAAATAAACTAGTTTTCAAAACATACCCCATAACGGTTACCATACCTGAGCACTGCAGACCAAGTAACCAAACAACCAAGTAAATGTGTAACTGTTCAATACAATAGGCCTATTGTCTGAGTCAGGGCCAAATGGCATCCCACCAGGACACACAACACCCACGCACACAAAGCTAAGATCCACAGTGGCCACCATCAAAATATGATAGGTGGGGGGGGAATCACAGCAAGAGAAGGAAAGTAACAATAAAAGCATTGGCCTTAAGGGGCTCCCTGACTTTCCCTTGTCGCTAGTTAAGGATGGCAGCACCCACAAGCAGGGACCCCCCCAAGTAATCTTGGGGCGGTGTTTTTTGAATTGCAGCCACCCCGGGGGCAGCCACCCCAAAGGAGGACTTCTTTGGCCAAGGAAATACAGGCCCGCCTATCTGGGGGGTAAAGTTGGTTGCGGCTCTGCCGTGCATCGAGGACCCTGAAGCGGCGGTTACTTGACATTAGTTGAGGCGTTAATGAGAAAGGCAGCGAAAAGCGGTTGAAAATGATCCCCGTCGTGTCAGGAAGGATTTGGGGCTTGTGAGTCCCCGGGACCCACGTGAACTCAACCCGCCTCGACGGGCGAGTCGGAGGGGCTGGGGGAGCGCTGGGCGAAACGTCCCGGGCGGGGTAGCGGGGCTCCCTTCAGCCCGTTGAGCGGGATCGCCGAGCACGGCTGCCATTAACCGAACTCTCCCGCTGCCCGGGCTCTCTGGCCGGCCGCGGACGCGCCTGCGCCCCCCCCCGCACCCAAGCCGGGCATGCCAAAAGCCGGAGAGGGAGGCATGCTGGAAGCTACCCCTCACCGAGCCGTTCTTATGGCAACCGAGCGGGAGCGATAAACACTCTCCCGCGCGGGCGCCCAGAGGGGGCGGGTGGGGGAGCCTCTCCCCGCTGGCGCAAGGCGGGAGGCGAGGCGTGCGGCTTGGTCGGGCTTTTTCTTAACCTGTCCAAAGGGGAGCCACCTGGGCGCGGATTCCCGTCCTAGCAGGAAGCGGAGAGCCGAGTCGCCGGGCTCCCACCCGGTAGCCGAGGAGACTCCCCCGGCGTCCTTGGGACCTGCGCGCCGCGGAGCCGCTGCTCACCGCCGCGCCATGGGGTGCTCGAGCAGCGCCCAGACCAAAGTCAAGGAGTTCGGCCGGCAAACTCCCAAATCCCCGGATGCCAACGGGCTGCCCCAGGGCGGTGAGTGCTCCGCGGTTTTTAACGGACGCCGAAGTGGAGGAGTCGCTCTCCTCGAGAAGCGGAGTGTGTGTGTGTGTGTGTGTGTGTAAGGGGGCTCTAAGACATTCAAGGTGGGAAAAGTTTGGCTGAGATAGGAGGGTTAAATCAACGCGGAGAAGGGGAGTAACAGTTTTAGGAAAGGTAGCTTCCCCCCCCCACAAACACACACACACACACACACACACACACCTCTGCATCTGAAGACTTGCCTACCTTGCCTTTACTCCAGGACAAGACCAATGCCCTTTTCTGTACTTGGCTACCCTAGTTGACTTCCCCTCTTGTGTATCCCTTTCTTCCATCGGATGGCAGGTAATTTCCAGCCCTCAGCCGCGCAAGGTTAAGCTTTGCTCCGGTCTTGCCCTTATCCTCACCATTGTCCCTTCTCTCTGGCAGGCAGGCGAAATCAAAAGAGGAAACCACTTAATGGTTCATTACGGTTTGACCTAGTCATAAAATTACATTCTAGAAAACATGCAATTGATCCTGGGGAATAAATCTTCACTTTGTTGAATGATTCTATTTTAACCAATTAGCATTGGACTGTTACCCTTATTTATAACAAGTAAATAATGACATATTGCTCTCCTGGCAAGTTGGTTTGTCCTTACTGTTTGTTTTCAACATTTTCCTGCCAAATCAAGAAAAAAACAATGGTTGAACTGGACTGCTAAAATTCTGAGATGAATTGTACTGAAACACATGAGGATTATGTTTCAGTTTTAAAGATAGCTATGCAAAGATATGCTTTTTTCAAAATCAACTCTTATAGAAAATGGTGTTAAAAATTGCATTTTTGTGTGCACTTTGATGTGACAAATTCTCACTAAGTACAGTGGACCTTATTTCTGAGTAATTTTAGGTTGTACTTTATTTTAAAGTATGTTTACCTTAAATCAGTTGTCTCATTCTGTTTTTGAAGAACTATACAACTGCTAATATGTGTTAATTTTAGTGAAGTTTTTCAATGATATTCTAACTCTTCTAAATTACCTCTTAATCCATCTGGCATGTTTTGATAATATATTACATGAAAGACCAGTGTTACATACAATATATGCCGTTAGGTCTAACCATATTTTTATAATGTGCAGTCAGGAAGACAGCATTAAAATGTGAAGTAAAGTCTGCTAACTTATGCAGTTTTTTAATGCTGATCTCAGAATGGCGGTTATACTACAGGTGACTGAACAGCTTACAAGCCAGTAAATATTTAAACAATAAATAACAATAATAATCTCTGAAATAGCATATATATTTATGCAAGATGATATGATATAATTTACAAATATTACAGAAAATAAACTTGTTCACAATGGGGCCTGCAATAAAAATGTTAGGCTATGAAGTAATTTTGATCAGCTTTCAGATGCTTTAAGGTTCTCTTTGCTTAAGATACTCCATTCTGTTTCTTTTACTATTTCGATTTCTACCCACAGCAGGTGATAATTTATATCTATGAAAATGCTCTTCAGGTTGCTTTTTTGCCTCTCCTCTGAGGATTTTTTTTCCTGATTTTGTATATGTGTATATATTTTGGGAAATGTATGATTCCTCTATTTATATCCCACCACAGTGAAAGGACTCCTGGTAGTTAGCATGATATAGTGAAAGACAACTATAAGTTCCCAATAATTAGTTATTAGCAAAGCAACATGTGATACCTTAAAGAATAACAATTTCATAAGTTATAATAAATCACGTGGGTCTGAGAGAGGTGAGTAAATAGCAAATTTAGAAGGAAAAAAATGCAAAACATTCATACAAAGATAATCCCATGATTAAAAGTGGCCACAAATATTTACTTCTGTTTCTCTTTCTTCCTTCCTTAAAACACACATTTGATCAACATTGGGAAATCAGGTGATAGTTTGCCTATCACCGATAAAAATGACACCAAATCTGACCAGACTAAACTTGAACCCCTGGAGGAAGTCAAGCTTGGATCTTCTTGGAAAAAAACAGATGAGGATCTCCATAAAGAGGAGCCCGATGCTTTGATTCAGGAAATAGCAAAATGTGACCTTTCTACCTGTCACAGAGTAGATCCTGAGGGTACTGAGCCTCAGCTAATGGTACCAGAAGAAAAGTTTGACAGAAGTCAGTGCTTATCTTTAGACTTCCTCGAAGCTGGTGGGCCTCAGGCTGTGGAGCCAACAGAGTTGACTAGCAATCCTCAAGTTGCCACAGAAGCTGC
Organism: Pareas carinatus; assembly: GCA_032468095.1. Classification (NCBI taxonomy): domain Eukaryota; kingdom Metazoa; phylum Chordata; class Lepidosauria; order Squamata; family Pareidae; genus Pareas; species Pareas carinatus. Next base: position 97,117 of record JANHFO010004235.1, read on the forward strand.
TGGTTCTTCACCTTCAGAATCTGTCCAGGATAAGAAGCTTGAACCTATTGAAACCCCAGAAAGTGACACAACTGAGCCTTCAGCAGAGGAAATCCGGTGTTTTGTATCAGAAATTGTGACAGAGCTGCTTATGGATGAAGAGGAACAGCTAACAGAGGGTAATAAAAGTTCTCTTGCATTTTCAAGGGACAGGTTCTGCCACGTATGCTGAAACAATTATTTTTACATGCAAATGCCCAGGAGCAGAACCTTTTGCTTAGTAGATTTGAGATATGTCCGAGTATTTGAAAGTAATAAAAACAATTTATCCTTGGAAAATTATAAAATGACTATAGCAGCTGTTCAAGTTGAAATGACCACATGCTACCAGGTATTAATTTCTTCCCGTTTGTACCTCCTTCCAATAACTCTTACCAGATAAAATGGTACAGGTAGTCCTCAACTTACAACAGTTCATTCAGTGACCAAAGTTACAATGGCTCTGAAAAAAGGGACTTATATCCATTTTTCATAGTTACGATCTTTGCAGCATCCCCATGATCATGTCATCAAAATTCCGATGCTTGGCAACTGATTCAAAAATTTTATGGTCACTGCAATGTCCCAAGGTCATGTGATGGACCACCTTTTGGGACCTTCTGACAAGCAAAGTCAATGGGGAAGCCAGATTCACTTAACAATCGGGTTGATTCACTTAACAACTGCAGTGATCCACTTAACAACGGAAGCAAGAAAGGTTGTAAAATGAGGCAAAACTCACAACAAATGTCTCACTTAAGAACATAAATTCAATTGTGGTTGTTAGTTGAGAACTACCTGTAATTAGATAGTAACTTTAGGTGAGAAAGCTCTACCTAGAGGTACGTTTATATAGCGCAAATGGGACAAAACCATCTCTAATGTGGAGATGGATCTAATAGATCAGATAAAATTATTCTGATGCTTTTATGAATTTTTGACCTAAAATATAGTCATATGTTGTCTGGTTCAGACTACTGGAATCTTTTTTTCCCTTTTTGACAAAGTGCCATATTGCATCGATTTAGGATACATCATGTTCACAATACTGTGCATTGTTAAATGCGTAGAAATTGAGAAGATAATAGAAAGGGGGAAGTAATGGCGATCCTGCATTTTTACATAAGCCCTGACAAGCTATTTTTTAGGATAATTGTTACCTACAAATACAGATTCTTATACTGTACCAGTATGATGACAAAATCTATAAAAATGTATCATGCTGGAAACAGCATCTGTAGTATTTTATTGAATTACTTTAACAAAATAGATGAATACTTGGGGAATGGGAATTCCATCTATGTCCATTTAGATTTTTTGAGTTGGAATGCCAATAGAGCAAAGTAGTTTAATGTAGATTTAGTAATTTAACTTCTAAATACTTTTACTATTTTATTCTCAAAAGAATCAGCCACAAAAAAGAGCTAACAAGACGGAAACAAATAGGTGCAATGATAAATAGAGTGTTTAGTGACTGATTTTTTAAGAAAGAAGTACCTATATCTCAGCGGCAATACTAGATATCCACTGTGCTTTTTCCTATTTAAAGAAAATCTATGGCTGACAAAGTAACATTTATAATCTGTTGAGACACTCAGTGCTCTTTTCAGTGTTCCTTGCCTTGATCTCTATAGTTACTGTACCAGGTGAGACAGGAGAAAAGATGGAAACTGAGACTCACCATGAGATAATACCTGGGGCCTCGGAAACAAAAGACGAAACCAGAGAGGCTAGACTGGTCATGGAGATAGGTATGTTGATGGAGGACATAAAAATGTAATATAATATATTAAGAATACAATATGCTATATTGATATTTTTGTGCATTCTACACCAATGTTCAGGTAGTAGCCTGCCAATTGATATGTACATTTGCTGGGGAAAGATGTCTTTCTAGCCTATTTGAAAACCTCCAGCAAAAACTTACCACTTTTTGTGACAGCCTGCTCCACTGACTACGTACATCCAGAAATAGCCTCTTCATATTGTATCTGGTCTGAACCTATTTCCTTTTAGTTCTGGCCTTGCCCTCTGAAGCAATGGAGTACAGGTGGACCTCAACTTATGACTGCTCGCTTAGTGACCATTCAAGTAAGTAGATCTCAGGCTAGTTACAACCCAGATTCAAAGTTCCAACGCTGCCATCCAGCCCACCCACCCCCACAGCCTCGTGGCCTTGTTTTGGGCACTAGGTAACCAACCCACAATTATGACATTTGCAGCATCCTGCAGTCTTGTGATCACAATTTACAATGGTTTTGGGTTTTTTTTAACCAGAAACTGGTGTTTAGTTTTCTGTCAAAAACACCCATTGAAAAAAAATAAATTCGTTTTCTGATTACAGCATTTACTTTATGACCACTGCAAAAAAAAAGTCATAAAATCAGTTATGGTCACAATTTGCTTAATGATCTGCACAACGCAATGACCATAATTCGCTCAACACTCAGTAACAGTCATAAGTCAATGACCACCTGTATAAGTCCACTACCTCTTCTGTCTGACAAGTCTTTATTTGAAAACTGCTGTCATGTTTCTCCTAATTTATCTTTTTTGTAACCTAAACATTCCCAGATACTTTAGCTGTTCCACAAAATGCTTGGTTTCAAGACTCCTCACCATCTTCATAGCCTTTCTCTGAATTCACTGTCTTTTTTGAACTGAGGTATCCAGAACTAGACAAAAATTCTATATGAAGTCTGAATAAGGGCAAAATAAATGCTGCAGTTAAAGCCTATGATTTATGCTGCTTTATGCGCCTATTAACACAGTAATTGCTGCTTCTTTTTTTAGCAGTGCAGCACACTGCTGGTTCATGTTAAACATGTAACTTGTTAGCCCTTTCAAAATTTCCACCTTCCTATATTTATACCATTTTTCCCTTCCCCTATAATCCTCCTTCTTGTCACTCTCCTCCAAAGATTATAGTTGCAAATTTTTTTAGCAAAACTTTCTGCACCGTAGTTAAGAAATACTGTATTGGATATAGGGGATAAGTGGCATCAAGGCAAGCTTCAAGTTGGACATATTTACCATTTGGTTCCTATGCCCTCATCCTATTGCTCGGTCAGGTTCCTGTTTTAAAAGTGAAAGCATCTAGCAGAGCCTTACATCTTCTGATATAAACCAACTGACAACAATAGGCTGGAAATACTTGGAAAATAAGATATGTAATTAAACACTCATAATTCCATAGTTACTGTTTGAAAATTGTGTTTAGTAAGATCAGATTATTACTATAGCTCTGAGATTTTCCATCCTCACTCATCTGACTACCTGGAAGTCCAAGCAGATAAAAACAAACAAAAGAAATCACAAGTAAAATGTGATGCCATTTTATATCTTTTTATTATTCCTGATCGCAGAGGTTTCTTTCCTGAGGGACTTTAAAATTATTTCAGGGAGGAAAAAAAGTTTTTATTGGTTAGTTCAAGTTTGATTCCTGTCTCCCATCAAAGTACTAATAAGGATCTGGGAAGGTTGGCTTTGGGCTAGAATAGTGCTGAGATACACACACACATACACTTTTTTATTTAAAATTTCTTTTTAATGAACTACAAACTGGATTGTTTCCACTTGTGTTGATTGTTAAGCCCTTCAGACTGCCTTCTATTACTTCCTTAGTGAAGGAGTGATCTCTTTTACCTGGTGAGAGCATATAGGCCTCCAAGGTAGGTATTGGTCTTTGGTTATGCTGAGTAGAGTCACTGGAGGCTGCAATTAATAAAAGGATTGCAATTTTTTGAGATACCTCCACATCAGTGCTGATTCCTGGCAAATGCCTAGTCCCTACCATTTTCTTGGCAAAATTTCAGAAGTGGTTTGCCATTGTGTTCTTCCTAGGGATGAGAGAGAATGACTTGCCAAGATCACCTGCCAATTTTGTGACTAAGGTTAGACTATAATTCACAATCTCTTGATTTCTAGCCTGTTGCCTTAACCATTGCAAAGTTTTCTTTTAGAAATATTTGGAGTGTGGCAAATTATCCACCCTTGATCTAGTTAGATAGTTAGATTATTCAGTGTTAGAATCTCTTCTGTCTGTTCAGTTTTAAGATCTCTATTCCGTCTTAGAATTCTATTCAGGATTTCCATTTCCACTCTGTAATTTACCTTTTAAAAAGCTTATTCCATTAATTTTTTTTCTTTACATAAAAAGGATTAGTAAATTTTCATGGTATGTGCACATACCTCTATTTCAAAAACTATTTACCTAAAGTTCTTTATCACTTTTTAAATTCTGCCTTTATATTACAGAACAAGCGAATGAAGAAGAATGACCCATGTCTTCTGGCTGGACTTCATAGCTAAACTTTATGGCTTCTGGCTGAACCTTATCCTTGATTGCTCAGTTAAAATTTATATTGCTGTTTGACAAAAATCTAGTTTTTATAAAAGCTTCTGTGGACTTGTCACAACTACCGAATACTAAGTGAAAACCAATTTAAGGAATTTTAATGGAAAATCAAGTTGCCAAGGTATCGCTGGGGAACTGCAATGTTAAACCATCACACCTGCCAGAAAGTGCCTTCTGCTATCATTTCAATGGAACTACAAATTACAGAACACTTTTACGTGCTTTAGGTAGAAAATAAATATGAAGGATAATATAGCACAAATAATATAAATTGTAAATGTTGAGTATAGGTAATTTTAGATCTAAGAATATATATGGTCTAAAATAGGGTGAAAATAACCAAATTCTAGTGGAGTTTTTGCAGCCATGGATTATTTAATTGCATTAGCACATTTCTTAGGTGAAGTTTCTTGTAAAACATGTAAGAATTGTCATTCTCATCTGAAAGGGGACCAGATGGGGTTAGGCTGATTTATAGCATTAATATTTTATCTTATTTCTTTAATATAGTATAGGGAAGGAAATACATATTACATTTCCTGAAACTAATGAATATAGTGATTGTGGTCCTCAAATACTTAGATGAGCACTAGTATGAATTGTTGACATATAAACATTGGAGGAGATAAAGCCTACTTAAAAAAACAATTACCTTTCAAAGGTCAGGCTAAAAATAGAATAAATGATTGATTACAGTATTCTCTAAACTATGCAATCAGTAAAGTGAGCAGAGCTGCGCTTCACTCATTTTCAGAAACAAATGTGTTCTTTGCTGCTATTTGTGTGATGTGGCTGGTCTCATGCCTTCTCGAAAGCCTCTAAAATGTAACCTTAAACTTTGAAATAAATAATATATTTCTGGAATATGGTAATGTTGTCAAAATATGGGAGTCTATGGATAAATGTCTATGGGTATTGTGGAAAATATATTAACTACATAGTTGACATAACTCAGGAAAGAAGAGCTGATAAGACACTCCTCATATTCCCCTTTAGAATCATACAACTTATGAACTGAAGGTATTTTACAGGATATCCAGTCCAGTTCCTGCTCAGTGCAGGAATCCAATGAATCGTTGATGGTGATCCAGCCCATCATTTAAAAACTTCCAGTTGGAGTCCATCACTGTTTAACAACTCTTAGGAAATGCTTCCTAATATTCAGTTTCAACCTCAACCAGTTGATCATTATTATACTGTGTGAAAAGGTCTGAATCCAATGCTTTTATTAATGCAACCAAGATTTGTGTTTTATTTAGGTGCCATACCACCATTTGCTCATGTTCAACTAGCAGGACTTGTTATTCCTAGATGCATCTCATGTGCCTTCCTACCCAATCAATTCTGTCCAATCCTGTACCTATTCACCTGATCTTTTCTACCCAGATGCCAGACACTTGTCACAGTGAATCATTCTTTTAGATTTGGTCCAGCATTTGAGTCTTTCGAACAGTGACTTTGTCCATAAAGTCGATCCCCTTAATTTTCTATCATTTGAACAGCATCACTTCCATTCCATCTTGTGGGTTTTTTAAAAAAGGTGTGAACAGTTCCAAGCCAATAATAACATTCTACTTTCCCCTTGAGTGATATAGAACAATTTATGAGCATCCTTTGGGGCTTGCAGTTCATCCAGCTATTAAGCCCATCAGACTGATACCATATTAACTTGTCTGCACAGATATGAGAGGATTTCTCAGTTACTTTGCAATCAAGGTGCACACCATCCATAGTATTCCCTTGGTTTAGCAGATCAGTCATCATGTCAGGAAAAAATAATTAGCCTAACATGATTTGTTCTTTACAACGCCTGGTTCCAGGTAACAATATTGTCTAAGTGCTCCCAATGCTGAACGAGAGTTTGTAGAATAAATGCCTTCTTTGGTACAAGCATTAACTAGTTGGCAGTTTTCTTGATCTTCCCTCTTTCCCTTATTGAATTAATATTGGTTCTTCTCTACATCTTTGGTATCCCTCCCTTTTTCCTGGGGTCAAAGATTACAGCCAGCTATTACAAGACCACGTTTGCCAACTAATTTTACTCCCTGAGGTCTAATTTATCTGACTCTGGGGATGAATTCATTAAAATTACTGAGTTCCTATCAGACCTTGTCAGCTATACTGCCCACCCATTTCTATCTTTTGCGGAAGGGCTTCCTCTCTCTCCTGAGATTAAACGCAAAAATGTAAAAGAGTTCCATCTTCTCCCTGTTCCCCTGTATACATGTAGCAGACTGCCTTGGTTCTTTTATTACAAGCATACCTCACAAAACTGCAGTTGCATTTTGCATTTCTCACCAGACTTAACCACATTTTGAGCTTTAGCATTCCTGAGTCTATTCCTACATGCTCAAGTGTGCAATATTAGTATTTCTTTTCAGTCCATATTTCTCATATATCTTTTTTGCTTTTCAGGTCATGATTCTCACAAGTCTTTTAAAAGCGTTTCCCCTTCTATGGACTTTTCGTTTGTATTTTCAGTATCTTATTTTTTTTGGTTATCCTAGTCTCCAAATTATGTTGCAGAATTTCAAGGTGACATCTTCCCATCTTTCATCTAAGTGTATTTCTTTAAGTCCAAGATATGTGACTGATTTTTCACTTTTCCTCCCTAGTTAACTCTTTGACGTGGTTTTCTTTCAAAAAAAGCTAAAAACTTCAATCAGTTGACCAATTCCTTGTTGATAAGGGTTAAGTCAGGAGAGTTGGCTGTCAACAAGAGAAATCAGAAATTTGTTTCACTTCTAACCTAGTTTTCCAGCATTTCTCAGATAACTTGGAGAACTTTATTTAGGAAGATATTGTTCTCAACCTCTGGGAGATTAGTAGTAACTTGCAATGATATCACTTGTTCCTTATGGTGTTCATCTTACCTGTATGCCTTGAACAGAATTTTCAATATCTAGGAACAAGAATCCCCCAGGTTTGCTTATAAACAAATCCACTCTGCATCCCTTTATACCAGATCTATGGGAGTCCTCGATTAATGACTGCCCTGTTTAACAACGATTGAAGCTTACATTGGCACTGAAAATATTGCTTTACAACTGGTCCTCAAACTTACAACCATTGCAACATCCCCACAGTCACATGATCACCATCCAGGCATTTGGCAATCAGCATGCATTTAAGACAGCTGTAGCATCCTGCAGTCACAGGATGACCATTTGAGTTTATCAGACAGCTTCTGGCAAACAACCAACTGAGAAGCTGGCAGCAATTTGCAAATCACAGTCTTGTGCTATTCCACTTAATGACTACAAGTAATTTGCTTAACCACAGCGAAACTGACATATGTCCAGCACTGTCCCATGATGTTTCATTTAATTAGTTGTCTGTCCCAATTGAAGATTAACTATATTTGTTTACATGACTGCTAGTATGGTATAGTGATTTAAAGACACCGGGATGGAAACTGAGAGACTGAATTCTAATCCTGCCTTATGGTCAAATTACATGTAAGGATTAATTAATTTTCTGACATTTTGGCCAGCACGTCCAAGTGCAACCAAAGTTCAATTCTCCCTCAGTTGTGCTTATGTTATTTTATGCAAGTTAGACTCTCTAAATTTGGAGACCATTTTGTAAACCAGCATACTATTGCTTGCATATCAACAACTATGAGGTAAATGCAATAAAATCATGGGTAAAGTTGCATTATATCAATATCCGATTCTAATCATATGAAAGATGGCAAACTTGTTCTCCAGGGGAGCATCTATCTAAAAATATTTTAATATTGCAAAAAAAATATTGATCATTAAAAAGTAATAGGGTGCCTAGCATAACACTAGCGCTCTATTTAAAATGCCTATCTGGAATTTGGTGGAAAAGGATTTGCCCAAACACATTTTTGCAATAGAGGGGAAAACATTTAATGTGATCTTACATAATTATTATTAAGCATTTCCCTTCAAAAGCCAATTAGTTGTAGAAAAAAAGTATATGAATACTTCACAAAATGCATCATCATGTTTCTCATTACAGAATTTGTAACAGCTTTGAATATTATCTTGTAAATCAGGCCAAGTGTGAACTGGCAAGTTTAATGACTAATTTTCTCAAACAAAAAGCCAAACCTGATGTTATCAACACTGATCCGTGTTACGCCAATTTGATTTATTCTTCACAGGTCTTTCTTTTAATGTTTTAAAGTATATAATTCTGCTACAATTCAGCTAAAGGTTTATCTTGACACCCAAATTTTAGAAAATCTACTCTCTGAATTTATCTATGTCAAGTTTATCAGAAGAGTTCTATTGCTTTTTCACTCAAAATATGCTTTTAAGCAGTTTGCAGTATTTAGTATTATAATATCCTTCAGTCTTTACTATACTCTAATGTTTCTCAACCTCAGTGACTTTAAAATGTGTAAACTTCAACTCCCAGAATTCCCCAGCCAGCAAACATCTTAAAGCAACAGAGATTGAGGACACTTATATCATGAATAAACTGACAGCCTTAATAATACAGAGGTGCCTATGAGTTAATCTGGTCAGCCAAATACATCTAAATGAGTCAGATTCACAATTCTGGAATGAATATTGAGAGAATAAGTACAGAAATGAATCTTATAGGTAGTGAGAACGACCATGGCAAAAGAAATCAGAACTGCTAGATTTTAGCTTGTGAGGCATCTTGAAGGGGTCCCGAAATGGCAATAGCTTCAATCTCCACACAGGCACCCTAGAAGGAAGAAATACAACCTATAAAATCAGGGCAGTGTTGGTTTGTTTAATGTAGGGGTCATCAAACTTTTCAGCTCATGATGTTTTAGATTATTCATTACCCACTCCTAACATTGAAAATATGAAAATAATAAATGCTACTTTACTTTGAATAATAACAAGATCATTGTCAAGCACCAGAGAAATCAGAAAATCCAGGCATTTCAACTGAATATAACGTTTTTTTGCGAGTTTAAGGTCTCTGCAAGAATCTGAACTTGATGGTCAAAGCAAGATAAGAGTCAATGGAATTCAAGGTGGGCTGGACTTAGATCTCTTGTAGGTGCGAAGGGACTCAAGACTGATGATGCACTTGACCCTTCCCTTGGGCTCAGCCTGGTCATCTCCTACAGACTGACTCCTTGGATAGTCCCATCAACTCTTGTGGGTCATTATTGACTACTTTGAAAACTCTGGTTTAATGTATTTTAATTCAAATTTACAAGGTTAGAACACTTTAAGAGTAAAATCTAAATTAATCTTTCCTCTCACAAAATCACAGTAATATACAAACCAAACTAGTAGAACATAACTGGTGACAATTGTGCTCCAGAAGCCCTCTAGATAAGCTTGTTTGCATCAGTTTCTGGAATTCTATTATCAAAGAACCAATCTCTCTTCTGGGAAAGGCTGTGCCATCATCAAAATGTAATATTTTCTGGCCTCAGGTCCTCTTAGCTCATGAAAATGGAACATCACTACTAGTTTCTCCTAGAAGACATCTCAGGATGATACCACATGGAACAAGAGTTCTGAACATATCTTGGTACCAAGTCATATAGGACTTCACAGTCAAAACTAGCATTACAAACTGCACTTCAAATTCTGCTCACAGCTTTGAAGACCTACAAGATACAGTATGTGTAATAGTTTCAAAATAACAAGGAGTGCATAATCATCATCGTCATCATCATCATAATGTTGAACCAAATAATAAGTTGAACCAATGCAACTTCTATATGGACTCCAAAGGTAGTTCATAAGTTTATTACAGAAGTTCAATCAAGCAGTGTTAAGTAAAGGCATGAGTCACTGTAGCCAGGTCCTTCCATTCCATTCCAGTTAGTAGCAGTTAGACTTATATACCGCTTCACAGTGCTTTATAGCCCTCTCTAAGTGGTTTACAGAAATCAGCATATTGCC
>JANHFO010004236.1:43063-54756 GCA_032468095.1 Pareas carinatus
ATTTCCTCAACATGCTGGGTCTTTGGCTTGTTTTGCTAGAAGGCTGTTAGGATTGTCTCTTCTCTTCTCCCCTCTTCCAGTGAAGGTTGCTCTATGTCTTCTAATTTTCCTCCAGAGCAGAACAAGAAAACTTCTTCTTATGAATGTTTTTCTATGTCTTTATTTCCTTCTCTCGCACCTCCTCTCCCCTACCCGCCCCAGTCTGTGGACAAATTGCCTTCCTTAAAACTGGTCTCTGTTGCCAAAAAGATTGGGAACCACTGTTCTAGCGAGTATGACAGGTTATAGTTGTCCCAAATGTGCTTTTCAAAAGGATACTGGACTTTCTTGAGTTCTTCCTTGAAAATTTTACTTCTCATCCAAGGAGCTTCTTCAGTTCTGAAGAAGAGAGAGAACTGAAGAATCTTCTGAGATGAGAAGTGAAATGTTTTCAAGGGAAAAAAAGACACAAGAAAGTCCAGTTGCCTTTTGAACCAACCATGACCCAGATGGTTGAGAATTTCCATAGACATTCAAAGAAGACATACTTTTCCCACCCCACGAAATGACCACTTTGAAGAGAGGGGATTTTTGATTTATGTCTTTGAGGGTACTTGCAGTCTCTAGGCTGGTCATCATAGGAAATATCGGATGTCCTTGGCTCAAAACCTGGAAGTTAAAAGGGGGAATCGTGTTGGAGCAAAGGAAAAAAAAGTAGAAAAATCTACTTCTCTTTATAGTGTTTGGCCACCTGCTTTGAGTAGTGACTAGACTTTTCATGTGATTAATGGTTTACTGCAAAGCTGGAACAATAGAAATAAATTACAGGCCACTAGTCTCCCCCGTGAGTTTGCATAACTGAGATGTACTTTTTCCCCTTAGGAGATTGCTATCAGGAACCTATATGCAGAACCAACTCTTCTTCTGCGTTATTTTTTTCCACAGTCATTTTATGAAACGTTATAATTCAAGAAATTTTTAAAAAAACCAATATAAAGTTTAAAAAACCTAAAAATTTTTTTTAAAAAGATAAAAATGGAAAGTGCAGAAAAGGAGCAAAATAAGAATACAGTAAAGAAGAAGAAAAGGCATGCATAAAGAAATAATTTCCCCCTTCATCACATCATTTCTTATTTTTTCCAGTTTTGTTCAAAAACAATTCTTGCTGCCGTTAATATGTGTACAGTTCAATATATATATATGGCTTATCAAATTTTTCTGCTATCATATCTAATGAAACGAATTCAGGATTAAACTCTATCTGTATTTCTGTTGCAGAGAGAGAGGGTTGTTAAGTGAGCTTGCCGCATTTTACAACCTTTCTTACCCTAGTTGCTATGTGAATCACTGCAGTCGTTAAGTCAGTCACACAGTTGTTAAGTGACTCTGACTCCTTCATTGACTTTGCTTGTCAGAAGGTGGCAAAAGGGGATCCTATGGTCCCAGGATACAGCAACCGTCATAAATAGGAGTCAGTTGCCAAGCAACCGAAATTTTGATCATGTGACCACGAGGATGATGTAATGGTTGTAAGTGTAAAAAAATGGCCATGTCACTTTTTCAGTACTCTTGTAATTTCAAACGGTACTTTGAATTGCAATTTCCAAACAAATGATTGTATGTTGACATTCTGCCAAGCCCTCTGAAATCACCTTTATTAGAATCAAACAATGAGTCCGCATGAAGATTAAGTCATTTTTAATTAATTCTAAAGATGCTACGAGTAGAACAAAAAACCACTCTGGAGTGTGAAATGCCAGAAGTGAAGCATCTCTGGAGTTCATGTGCAGTCCAGCCAATGGCCCAGTTAGTCTCCTCGTTTTGTTACTCATCTCCGTGGCGACTATCTCATTGTCTCCTCTGTGTGTCACATGGGCAGCTACATTAGATGAGCATTCTTAACAGACAACTTTCCCCTTTAGTTCCCCAGGAGGCCAAATTGGGGGAGGGGGGGCAACTCCCAAGCATGACAAATTTCTAATGAAGAGGCCTGGTTCATTTCTAATCGTAACAGTGAGAATAAGGAATTTGTCATTGTAAGTCTAGGACTACCTATATGTAAAATGGTCCTTCTGTATTTTATTCTTTTCGTGACCTGCTTGACTTCCGCTAAGAACTTTCATTCTATGGAGCCTCAGACCTCAGTTCTCTATATATTCTGATTCGACTTTAGTTATCAGGACTTTTTCCACATGCCAAAGGCATGAAATGTTAGGACAATTGGAAGAACAGAGAGCTACATGATGAATGTACTTTATGATCGTGATTGCATTCATGATTAAGATTGTGGTTTGTAGATTGGAGCTTATATATACAGGACAAGATGAATGTACATTATGCTCGTGATTGTATTCGTGATTAAGACTGCGATTTGTCGATTTCAGCTTATATATACATGACAAGATGAATGTACTTTACGATTATGAAAGTATCTTATGCTTATATGTACATGACAAGATTAATGTATTTTATGATTATGAGTGTATCCTATGTTTATGTACTTTATGATCGTGAATGTATCTTATGATACAATCACAGTCTGTTTACTGTAGGTAGGTAGTTTCAAAGCATGTACTGTTTACCAGAGACAAATTCCTTGTGTGTCTAGACATACTTGGTCAAAAAATTCTGATTCTGATTCTAACAGAAGGGATGAAAAAAGATGTCACGACCTCCCATCCTAAATTTCTTTGATTTCTCTTTTCAAAGTGTTTCTGGAAGATTTTCAAGGAAGTTTCTGAGGACGTTTGGACAGCAACCAAAACATTTTCAATAATATTAAACTCCTTTGGAGGCCTTTTCACATCTCCATTAAATGCCAATAGAGCAAACAAAGCCACATTTGTCAATCACAAACACATTTAACTCCCTGCAAGTGAAATGGGTGTTATCTAAATTGGACAAATAAAAAATAAGAATAACTTTAATAATGCAATTCTTCTCTTCAGGTGCTTGTCCCCTCCTGTGATTGCTTGATAATTTGAGTTCTTGGTTAAGATACGTGAAGAGCTTTAGCACCTAATTTTCCACATACATCGAATCATTCTTTCTGTTATTTCTGAGATAATTTGGAAATCATGGTGCTTGGAAAAATGCCATTACATTACAGGGGTAGTGATATAATTATATTCTGGTGCCTCTTAAAGTATCCAGGTTCCATTTCAGTGTTCTTTGACCTGAGCAGAATGCTAATACATGGAAGGGTGTGATGTCTTTTTTTTCAGTTTAATAGACATGAGAATATTTTAGAAGAAAAGCTCTCCTTAGCTTCATCTTCACTTCTCTGAATCCTTCCCCTCCCCAAACAAAATAGAGACTGGAATGGAACCAGAACCAGAACCAGAACCAGAACCAGAACCAGAACAGAATAGAATAGAATGTAGCATAGAGTAGAGTAGACTAGAGTAAAATAGAATCTAGAGTAGAGTAGAGTAGAATAGAATCTAGAGTAGAGTAGAGTATAACAGGATAGGATAGAATAGAATCTAGAGTAGAGTAGAATAGAGTCTAGAGTAGAGCAGAGTATAATAGGATAGAATAGGATAGGATTGGATAGGATAGAATCTAGAGCAGAGTAGCAGAGTAGAATAAAATCTAGAGTAGAGTATAGACTAGAAGAGAAGAGAAGAATAGAATGCAGAATAGAATAGAATAGAATAGAATATAGAATAGAATAGAATAGAATAGAATAGAATAGAATCTAAAGTAGAGTAGAGTAGAGTAGAGCAAAATAGGATGAGATAATATAGAATAGGATAGAATAGAATAGAATAGAATAGAATCTAGAGTAGAGTAGAGCAACAGAACAGAACAGAACAGAACAGAACAGAACAGAACAGAACAGAACAGAATACTTTATTTGGCCCAGTGTGATTAGACACCCAAAGAATTTCTCTCTGGTGCAGAAGCTCTCTGTAAAACAACAGGTGCAAAACAACAGAGTAATCATAATCATAATAATGATACCGGAAAGAGAGAGTCAATAGGAGTCAATTCTTCCCTTGTTCTTATTTTATTAATGTCTCTTCATCTGCTATCACTCTTGTGCTTACAGATAGTTCTCGACTTATAACAGTTCATTCAGTGACCATTCAGTGCCAGACAATGGCACTGAAAAAAGTGACTTAGGACCCCTTTTCACACTTAGAAAGCTTGCAGCGTCCCCATTGGTCATGGGATTTACATTCGGATGCTTGGCAACTGGTTTATATTTACGACGGTTGCAGTGTCCTGGGATCCTATGACCCCTTTCTGTGACGTTATGACAAGCAAAGTCAATGGGGAAACCAGATTCGCTTAACAACCATGTTACCGACTTAATGACCATAGTGATTTGCTTAACCAGTGTGGCCGAAAAGTCATACAATGGGGGGCAAGGCTCACTTAACAAATTTCTCACTTAGGAACATAAATGTCGGGCTTCATCCTGGCCGTAGGTCGAAGGCTACCTGTAGAAGCTTTGCAAATTAGTTATCTATTTCAAACAGCTGAACTCTTCTCCAAGTAGACCAAGAAACTAGTGGTGAATAGAAAATGCAATTGCCCTTGGAAATTGCATCTAGTGAACAGAGACTCCAAGATAGGAGACTTTCTGTTGCAAAATACTCGGCTATGATATGAATGTCAATCTGAATTTTGGATTGGATAACGATGACATCATGACTACACAGAACTGCAGCTCACCAAACTCGCTGTGGGATGAGAGTTGCACTAATATATATATATATATATATACACACACATACATACAAATGGTGGAATAGAATTATTAAAGGAAGGATGCCAAAGGAGGGAGGAAATGAAGTGTTAAATTACAAAAATTAAAATAGTTTTTTTAATTGTTTCAAATAATTAAATTAAACTGTTGACTCGTCCCCCATGGCGAGTTGACTGCAACAAGTTGTTGTAGGCCCCATGTAGAGTTGGAATGTTGCAATATCATACCTTGCCCATGGTAAGAGGACTGCGAAGCCCTAGAGAGACCCCCCCCAATCGATTCTTCGTTTGTCAACCTTTTTCTCGAACCCCCATTCCCATCCCAAATGTTATATTTGTTGAACTATTTTTTTTGTCCCTAAAGTTTCCCCTAAGCAGCTTGTACGAAATAATAAAATGCAGTTAAAGTTATGGCCGTCCATCTCTCTGACACACCATTTGTTTTTGGATAAGAAAGCTAGAAAACATGTAATTCATCCTTTCGCTCGGAAGCCTCCAGAGAGACATAGAGAAATCACATGTATATGATTATCTAGGTTGTTTGGCTCCCAGAGATTCTTGTGAGCCCGCCCCGCCTTTGTGGTGCTATAGGCAACATCCACCCAATTTCTGGACTCGGTTCTTTTATTGAGTCCCTTCTGTCTCTTTCTCGCCGTTATTTGTGTGCGTATGGCTTCACTGGAAATTGAAGAATTAATTCATACAAATTACTTCTGGGACTGGTAATGGAAGTATTCTTGCATAGTGTGAAGGATGATTGTGATAAAATGTGTCTGGGAGAACCAAAATGGGGATTCATTGCGAGAGAGCTAAGGTTGTAAAATATCGGGAAAATGAGATAAAAGGACCTGTCATCTTCCACGGCAAGGTGACAAAGGAAGAAGTAACTCAAGAGGGAACACGAAGGGAGGGTAGGGCTCTGAATAAATGAATGGGGAATGGAATACATTGCAGTCACCTTGTTCTTTTGCATCTTCTCTGATTCCTCTTCGTGGAGTTGCAAGAGCTGTAAGAGTTTTCAGGCTGACCCTTGACATAAACTAGGTGCGTGAATCCTTACTCTGCAACCAAACCCACCATAGATGGAAAAACAACAACAATAAGGCTTAAATACATCTTATCCTCTCAGGTTTCCTTAACCTATATACCATCTTGGACATATGGTGCAAATGTCCGATTTGTGCTACTTGATGCTTCACCCCTGAATCCTTCCAACCTACCTGGACATCTCAATTCCCATCCCATCATCAGGATGAATTCCCCCTTCTACTATGCTTTCCATTCTTCAATCCCTGACTGTCCTTGAACTGCTATAGTTTCCACTACAAGGAAATCAGAGTGTGGGGTCCTTGGTACTCTCTCGGCTTGGTGGTTTTCTTTCAGATGTTTCCTTACCCAGGTAGGCAGCATCGTCATTTGCCAAGCTCACTCTCATCTAGCACTGATGATGTTACCTAGTTGGGTAAGGAAATGCCTGCAATAAAACAACCAAACTCAGAGAGCACCAAGGACTCCTTAGTCCTCCTCCTCCTCTTCTTCTTCCTCCTCCTGCTTTCCATAAAGCCCACTCCCTTCCAGCACCGATGGTGTTACCTAGTTGGAATGTGAAATGTCTGCAAAAAAGCAACCAAGCTCAGAGAGCACCATAGCTCAATTCTGAGCTACAAATATTTTGTTCCATAAGAAATCAGAGTCGCTGCTAATCTTTAGTTGATTGGAACCAAGTCATAATATATGAGGTTTGTGGTCTTTATCGCTTTTGATGAAGTCACGGGTTGGGTTGACCTCCCCACGAAGACCAACACATTCTCTCTATGGTCTTGAACATAGAGTCAATATCTAGCATCATCAGCAACAGTGGCAGGTTGTGAAATCCAGGAATAGTGAACTAATAAATGTATTTCATTGTTAGTTGCTTCTTCTCCCCTATGCCCTGGGCAATCATACTTGAAGCAGAGACCAGAGCTTATCTCCTCATTTCTTCTCCTACTATTGCATCAAGGCTATGAGACGGTCTGTCCCACTAGAGATTTCCCTGAGCAAATTGTTTTGCTTTGCACTGAGGCTTCATAAGTCTTTAGGTTCACGCAAAAGTTACCACACACTTCCCGATGAGTCTGGAATGAGCCCTCAAATTCAGGAAGGGCAGCTGTTTCAAGTCCATGATTCAGCGAAGAAAGAAAACTGATCTTGCCAACTTTATGTAACTAGAATCACCTCTTCTAGCCTTCATCCTTGGTTTGGCAGCACTCAAAGGCAGTGGAGATCTTTGCTAGTCCTTTCATGAAACTTGAAGTTGGAAGCTTTATATACGGCCTTTACTTGCCCTGATTGGTTCCAATGTTGGTGGTGGATTTTCTCTTGGATAAGGATGCAGGGAAGGGAAGTCAAGGAGAAGAGGAACAGAGATATATTGTTCCATCTGGCAGCACAGTGGGCGTTTGACCTACCACTTTTCTGAATTCGATCTGCGCATTGCAGCTTTCCCTCTGCCTGGCAGACATTTTGTTTGCATGGAATAGTGTCTCGTAGGCTGGATGAGGCCGAATTCTTTCAGCTTTTTTCCTCATCCATCTTTCTCTCAGTGTTGGTTTAAAGAAGACTAATGCTCTGATTAAATGGGTGTGTTTTGTTTTGTCTTCCCTGCATTTTTTTAATTAATTATCTTTCATTTGGATGGAAATGCATTGTTTTGGTCTTTTTAGAGAAGAATTAAAATTCAAAATGTGTTGATTTCCTTCTCCCCAAATTAAAAAAAAAAACAAAAACAGATATGTCAGCTAAAGAATTATTGAAGTCTACACATCTTCAAACTGCCAAGGTTAAGAAATGTTGGCCTAGATTATGTTGTTAGGGTTGACATACGCCATCTTGAGTTTTGGAGAGACAGACTCATATAATATTATATAATTGATTTGCTAAAGCCACAGGTGTCTACCAAAAACTAGAATGTATTTCCAAAGGCAGTTTAGCAAATTGGAATAAGAACTTACCAAAGTGTCTCCTAGACAGAAACACTCTTCTGGATGCACCCCAAATTAAATCCAAATAGACTAAACAGGGGGGGGGAAAGCATCTGGAGTCTGCCGTGTTTTAAGAAAGCTTTGAATATCCACTCACTCCAAGAAAGAAAGCCCCACCTAGTCTTAACAAGGTGCCTTGAACAGAGTCTTAGATATCTCTGAAACTAAAACGACAGATTCATCCTTAATCCTGTCTACAGTCACATATGCACAAGCTGTAAATGAGTTTGTCCACCTTAGCTACCTTGAGATGTTGTAGCACAGTTGCTTCGCCCGTGCAGCCGGCTGTTTTGATGAGAATTGGGCCGAAGGGGGTGCATGTGTGAATGCCCTCCTTGGTTTTCCTTCCCCACCCTCCACCACCCTTTCTTTTTAATTTGCTTCATCTTACAGGGAAAATCGGTCTGAAATTTAGCCACAGACGAAGGAGCCGGGCAATGTCTCCTTCTCTTGGTTCTTCCCTCCCGTCTCCAGCTCCTTCCCCTGTCAGAAGCGATCAAAATTCACAGCGCATGCAAATGGCATTTTGTACCCTTGGAAATGTGAATCGCGTCCTCAGTTCCCTTCTCTCGTCATGCTTATCAGTGATGCGAGAGACAGACAGGGAGAAGCAAGCGGCTAGGAGAACAGAAGATAATAACATTTGGGCAGAGAGGAGAACTGCAAAGAGGATGGACAAGAACTGAGGCGAGGAGCTGAAGAGCGGATCACATTTTCCCTCCAAACTTTTACAAGCTAAGGAGAGAAAATCCACTTGCTGTTTTGAGTTGTGTCCTCTGCCGTCTTCTCTCTGAAAGTCACCTTAGAGCAGAATGAATGCACTTTTTCCTCACTCTTTTGCGGTTGTCCCTTGCCTCTCCATCAAGAGCTTTTTGAGAAGCCTCTTCAAATGCTCTTCATTTGGGCAATTCATCTATATATATATTTCCTTCTCATGACCTCCATACTTGCCTTTTGTTCATTGGCAATCCCCATATGCTTGCTAAGGAGGGGTGGGGAAGGGTGGTTGTTGTGGTTTTAATCTAAAATTGCCTTAAAATTTACAGCACTGGCTCTTATCCTAAATCAGAAAGCAATAGAAACGCGGGAAGCAAAGACTATGTCGCGAGGCCACTCTGAAAGGAAAAGAAAGGATGGGGACATCAACATCTGGCTGAAGAGGTGCATTTTGCAATACAGGTAGTCCTCAGCTTACAACATTTTCAATAGGTTTACCTGCCTTTGCTACTTATAGGTATGGTGACTGTTGTGTCTTGAGGTTTCCGGCTGTCTCACGAGTTATGTCCGAAGGTTCCTGGATGACTCACACATCCTTAGTTAGAATACGGAGGAAGCCAGACACTCCGTTTCTGAGCGAGGACAAACCTCGGAATCAGGAGAGTTCTGATTGGTTTGGGAGTTCAGGAAGTTGGGTATATAAGGGCTGTTGCACAGCCAAGTTTTTGCCTTACAATATGTAGTTGTTACTCTTGTTTATTGTGAATAAATGTTCCTATTTTTGTACAACGACGTCTCCGATCTCAATTTGGACCGAGTATTTAACAGCGGCTTTGGCCTAGTCTCCCATCAGCTTGACTGAAAGCCTTCAGAAATGAGAACTTCAGTTTCCTGCTCTCACTGAAAGCAAATGGGTGGGAAATTGCTTTTTGCAAGCCGGACTGAATCGAGAGGGAGCATAATGAAGGAACGAGAGGGCAGAGGCAAGGAAGGCTGCAAGATCGAAAAGCAAGGTGTGGAGAGTGGGAAGGGAGCAGATTACAAATGCCAACATTCCCTAGAGAAGCTGGATGTGGCATTTGAAAGCAGCATGGCCCCTTGAGTTTCTGGTGGAGAGATTTCTCTCAGATTAGATCACTTTCCCTTGAATATCTCCTTACAACGGGATTTAACTCATGCTTAGCTTAGATTCCTTCCCTCCAGCATCTATATCAGTGGCGTTCAACCTTTTGAGCAACGAGGGACCGGTTCCATGGGAAAAGGATTGTCCACGGACCGGTGGAGGTGTGGTTTCGAAGGGTGCCTGCATCTTGCAGATGGGGCTTCACTTGTTTGTGCAACCCAGTTGCTGGCATGCCATGGTCCAGTGCGGGTCCACAGACCGAGGGGCAGGGTTGGAGACTCCTGGTCTATATCCTTATCTTCTCTTCTTATTCTTTCGCAACCCAGTCTTGGCTCCAGCAGATGTCACTGATCTAGAGATGCATGGAAATAGTCTAAATCCAGAAGAGGACAGTCTGGCCTGCGTGCCCAGCCTAGTCTTGTCTTTCCAACTTTTGGTGGAAGTTTACTTTCGTTTTGAAAAATGCAAACTCCATGCCACTGCATCACAATTGTAACTTGTTTTGACATCCATGGTTTATCTGCAGCTTTGTTTAATATAAAAAATTGTACACATTGTTTTCCTGCTGGGTTCGTGTTTGTGATTCATCTGGACCGGATACATATTTTCTCTAATCAGATCAGGTCGGATAGGAGCCTTGGTGGCACAGTGGTTAAAGTGCAGTTTTGCAGGCTAATTCTGCCCATAGTCTGGAGTTCGATCCCGATGGATCTCGAGGATGGCTCAACCTTCCATCCTTCTGATGTTGGTAAAGTGAGAACCCAGATTGTTAGGGGCCATAGACTGACTCTGTAAACTGCCCAGAGAGGGCTGTAAAGCACTGTGAAGTGGTTGTTGTCATTCAGTCACTAAGTCATGTCCGACTCTTTGCGACCCCATGGACCACAGCCTGCCAGGCCTCTCTGCCCATCAACAACCTCCCGCAGTTTGCCCAAACTCATCCCTGCTGCATCGGACACCATCCAGCCGTCTGATTCTCTGCCATCTCCTTCTCCTCTTTCGGCCTCCCCTCTTTCCCAGCATCACAGCCTTCTCTTAGGAGTCTCCTCTTCTCATGAGGGGGCCAAAATACCTGAGTCTCAGCTTCATCATTTGTCCTTCTAAGGAAGAGTTAGGTTAGATTTCTTCGAGGACTGACTGATTGGATCACCTGAGGGACTCTCCAGAGTCTTCTTCTCCAGCACCACAACTCAAAGGCATCGATTCTTCGACATTCAGCCTTCCTTATAACCCAACTCTCACAGCCATACATTGCAACAGGTCAAAACCATGTTTTTTTATTATACGGATCTTTGTTGACAAAGTGGTGAAGTGGTAGATAAGTGCTGTTGTTGTTGTTATTGCTTGATCAAACCAGGTTTCTTAAAAAACTGTCTTTTTTAGAGGCCAAGAACTGTTTTTTAAGAGCTAGGTTTTCAAATCTGCTGGTTGATGTGCCTGTCTGAGCCATGTCAGATTTGTTCTGGTGCTCGCGCTGAAACAGGTTATCATTCCTACTTGGGGCTTGGTTTTGAACAATTGGCTGACTGATTATACGCCATCAAGCCGGACAGATTTTCTCCATGATTTACGCAATAGGTGGCTTCAATTCTTGTCCACTTATGGATTCCAGCTGCTTCCAACTATGCCGCCTCCGTCCTTTGCTCTGGTTTCCAAATAAAAGAGAGCTGGTGTGGTCCTGTGTGCCCTTTTACCGCACAAACTAAGTTGTGTCTAGCTACGAATTAGCCAGCTGAGCTTGCTAGGAGTTTTTTTTTTTTTTTACTTTCAGCGCTGGTCTTCTTAGGTTCTCTTTGTTTCGCCATGACATGCCTTATTTGCTTCTCACTCCGTTCTTCTCTCTAGAGAACGGATTTCTTTTCAGGTGACAGCTTCTTCCTTGCCACAAATTTCTTTTCCTGGTGACGAGATGACACCTCCCGATAGGTCACGCTGAGAATATAATTTTATGCTTGCAAGGAGGGGCCTCTCCAGGTGACTCCGCTCCTTCTGTGTACTTTCTGCATCACTTGACAGGAAAACAAGAGCCAGCTTAATGCTCCAGATGCACAAACAACCACATTTATTCTCTCTCCACTCTCCCTCCCTCCGTCCCCCTTTTTCCCTTCCCCTCTCTCCTCTCTTCCCCCCTCTCT
>JANHFO010004236.1:61966-76972 GCA_032468095.1 Pareas carinatus
GTTTTTATGGCTGTACACCGCCCTGGGTCCCTTCGGGGAGAAGGGCGGTATAGAAGTTTTAATAAATAAAATAAAAAAATTCATAAGAATGGAATCTTCTGTCTGCAGATTCAGAAAGTGATGACTCTCCAGATTAAACCTGGGATCATTAATGACCTCAATCACTCTCCGAAAGTGGTGTCGTCACTCCTCTCAAGTTTAGAGTTTCTAAAAATGTCTTTTTGTGTGTCTTAATTAGAATGTGTTGAAAGCTAGTGACGTTGCCAAGTCTTTATTACAGAAGAAATTCACCAGAAACGGAAGGGGAATTCGGATGGCCATTTCTAGCTTGTTAGCTGTCCTCAGCAAGAAATACCTTGAGATTCAAACCTGGGCTAGTTATGTGAAATTTGTATACCATAACTTGAATTGTCCTGAAATAATCAATGCTATGTCTGATCAGTATGTTAGCAATTGTAACCCCAGGCCACACTGAAAATGTCCTTAAAAGACCCTGCTGAATCATTTCTTATATAAGGTTGTTATGTTGTACTCTGTTCTGTTCTTGAAAACATGTTGTTGAAAATAGAGAAGGGGATATTTCCATGCCAGGATGTCAACTTGACTAGATGAACTTATTGCTTAAAAATTCCCCAATATTCCAATAACACTATCAGGGGAATATCAGAGAACTGGATTGCACTGTTGGAAATTCCCCAATATTCCAATAACTCTATCAGAAGAACAGGACTGAACTTTGTATGCCTAAACAGTAATTGCAACATGCCCAGTTGTTAAAAAATGCAACCAGGAAAGCAATGTAACCATGTGTACAAGTGACCAGTTACGTAACATACATTCAAGGCAAGATGGGATGGGATGGGTTGAAAGACCGAAAAAGAAGGATGTGCTAGTTTTCAGCCTGTGCCAATTCTTATAAAAATTTCACAAAGACAGGGTGAAATCGTCTCCATTAGCCTTGGCATCTGGACACCATCCTTGTGCAAAGGATGGGGAAGCCGCAGGCACTCAACGACCATGTGTCTCACTTAATCCCTGGAGCGATGCTCTTAACAACTGCGTCGAGAAAGGTCTTAAAATGGGGCAAAACTGACTGAACAATTGTCTTACTTGGCGATGGAAATTTGTGGGGGGGACTCCCTTGCGGTCGTAAGTCGAGGGATATCCATCTGCTTTTTGCCTGTGATGAAGCACCCGAGTTTTGTCCCCTGCATGCTTGAGATATTTCATATAACGCGGCACAGGGCAGCATCCAACGGCACAGGGCAGCAGTCATTTTAGAAAGAACAGTTGAGAACAAGTCCTTGTGTAAGAACAGCAATGCTGAACCGTGCATTCCTGTTCCGATGACGCACTTCATTCAGCCCCACTCTTCTGTGTAGAGCTAAAATAAATCTTCCAAGCTCTCTTGTGTTGTGTGCGCTCTTTTGCGAGCATGTGTAAGTGTGCTTGGATTAAAAGCATGAGGCCAAGCAATGAGTCAGTGCAAGCGCTTTGTTGGCAAAATGACATGAATGTACATCTCTGTTTTTGATGCACCAGACGAAGAAAATATATATAATACACACACACATACATATAATGCACAGTGTAGGAGAAGTTTTATTCAAACCACCGCTACTGTCCTTCCATTGTAGCCTTAGGCCAGAGAATTTTACTGCGCGATTTGAGCTTCTCACATTTGTCTCACTATTCCTGCTCCTCTCTTATTCCCTTACAGTCAATTAGAATATACAACATATATTATCTGTATTAAGGCCGTTCATTGATTAACTGGGCTGCGCTGTTTTCCTTAGACAACTTTCCCATGCCATAGATAATCACAAACTAGAAACCCATAGATTTATCTTTGGTAGAGTTACGGGATACAATTGTGATGTTATGTGGGCGTAGCCTTGGGAGGCAGGATGGAGAGCCACAGATGAGACAAGCAGAGGTCAAAGATGTCTCAGTCTGCAGAAGGAGAGAAGGTATGAGAAGCATTTCAGAACTGACTTCACTAGTTTTCCAGAGAGTAAAAGGAAGAGGAGAGAAAACATACTTTCGGTGGCCTCCTTAGTGTTCTCAGAGCTTGGTGGTTTTCTTGCAGACGTTTCATGACCCAAGTAGGTAACATCATCAGTGCTAGAAGGGAATGGGGATTGTATAGTGGAAAAGAAAGGGGAGCAGGAGGAGGAGGAGGAGACAAGGAGGACCACAATGACTGTGGGATCCTTGCTGCTCTCTGAGCTTGTTTTTCCAACTAGATAACATCATCAGTGCTGGGAAGATGTTTTGAGTCTTCTGTTCCCTTTTCTGCTTTTTGATTGTCTCTTTTGAATGGTGTGTAGATGTCATTTATCTCTATGTGCCTGCTGATGGCCAGTTTGTCTGCGTGCCAGGTTTTCAGGAATTGTTTAGCATTACTTGGACTTCACTTGGTCTAGGATGCTCACAGCTTCTCAGCTAAAACTATGGTGTGCAATTAATTAAACTGTTTTAAGAAAAGCGGGCAACCAAGCCTTGGAAGTTTCAACTAGTCAGGTTTTGCACCTTGTTACACATCTTGCTTTATACAAAGGTACATGTGCTGCAAGTGCTTCCAGAGCAAGCACACCATCATTTTGTGCAGCTAAGAAATGTTTTCTTTCTCAATTAAGCTCTGTCTCTTGAGGGACCAGGGAAGAGGGGCAACTGTGTGTGGAGCCCCACAGCAACGTCTGTTGGAGTTTGCAGCTTCTCTCTGGTTTCTTCTCCCTCCCTCCCTGTCTGCCTCCTCTTTTTTTTTCAACCCAAGGAAAGAACAGACAAGCCTGAGATCTGGGTATGCTATTAAAAAACACAGGAGGAAACAGTCAACGTTCGCCAAAGGGGGGAAGCATGAAACTGGCAGGGAGAAAGAAAAAGCCATTTTCTGATGGCAAAGGAAATGACAAATGTGAATTCCATGCCCCATTCGGAAGCACTTTTGCAAACAGAAGGATATAAATTGCAGTTGCCGGAGTTCGGAATGCACCCAGACTCTGGTATCTATCTTTTCACACTTCTGCAAACTTGCAGACTCTTAAAAGAGGCCACTACTACCACATGCCTCAAAATAGGCAGGTCGGAGGTTCTTGGAGGGGCACCGAGGATCTACTTTCTTTAAGTGCAAGAGGAGATTAATGGATAAAGAAGCAGGTCCTATAGGTAAACATCACTGCAGTTGGAACATAATGGCCCCTTGGAGCTGACTGCTTAACACCTTTAAGCTTCCCCCCATATCTCTGTCTGCTAGGCTATTAAGCTCACCTATCTAGAGACATTATCTGGCGCTGAGCCCTAATGGGATCCGACACAATACTATCCTATATTCAGGTTGCAACGTTGGGATATAATATTTAGGCTGAAGATTTTTCTACCTTACTGAAGCCTCAGCTGATGGGAACTCTGACCTTGTTTGGAATGGATTTGAAGCAAGGTGTGATGGAATGTTGCACCTACAGAAGCAGAGGGATTGGATTTGGCCAACTCAAGAATTTCCCAGAAAGAAATCCAGATCAAAAAGACTGTGCAATCCCGACCTGGAAGGGGGATGAGGGAAGAGGTTCAGAGAAATCAGACTCTAGAATCTCCCAGGATCCATGCATTAGATTGGAAGGTTATAGCTTTAGCCTGGCAAGATTCTGTCTATTAGGTACACGCAATTAAAGGACTGGACTTGATTGAATCTCACCATCTCATCTCTGACACAGGGTTGAATCTGATTACTCTTTGGATGAGAGATTAATATTAGGGTTGCCAGCAAAATTTGGAAATCAAAATTATCCTTGAGGAAACCAACAACAGCTCGCTCCCATGCTACTCCCATGACAATAACATGGATATATCTGTGTAATCAGCAGGGATTGGGCTTGTTTAAAATGTGTTTTCTTTTTGAGTGGGGTGCTCAACCTTTCACTTGTGTTAGTTTCTAACAACTTCCCATGACACTGAAAAAGAATGATGAAGGAAGGGATGGCATTGTACCACCTTAAGGCCCCATGGGGGACAACAATCCTTTAGACATATTCATAAACTTGCAGAAGTGATGAATTCCTAATAGCTTAAAGTAAGCCAGACCTTTTGCACAAGACAAGGGAAATGCAGCTGCCCAGCTCATATATGTCAAACAGAAGGCCCACAGGCCACATCTGACCTGCGGCCTGTCTCAATCCAGCCTGCAGGGCTGCCCTGGGGATGACGAGGAACCGGCCCTCGCCACCTCGGCTCTGGCCCACCTTACCCCTGTGGCAACCACAGGTAGCCCATGTGTGGGGTGGGGGAGGCCGCTGGAAGACCTGTGCTGGCCATTGGGGGGGTCACAGGGGGCAGCAGCAGCTGTGGGGGCTGCAAAGGGGTCACAGCAGTGGCAGGGGGCTCAGTGGCGGTTGCGAGGGGCTGCTGGAAGGGCCGTGACAACCATAGGTAGGCTGTGTGTGGGCCACGGAGGTCAAGGGAGACTTGTGGCAACCATGGGTGACTGTGTGGGGGGATCGCTAATGGCCAAAGAGGGGTCAGCAGTGGCTGCAGTGGGGTGCAGGGGGGTCACGGGACCACCGACACTCATAGGGAGCCCAGGGGGTAGTTGCCAAGAGCTGTGGAGGGGTGCACGGGGGGGGGGGAAGGAGGTGTCGCTGCAGCCACAGCAACAGTCCAAGTGACCCACGATGAAAGTGAGTTTTACACCCCTGGCCCAGCTAAACCAAGGCATGAAACAATTCACAACGGTAAGGCTGCTGCTTCAGTCTCGGCGCAGATCGCCAGCAGGTGTCAGGCTTCTGTTTCATTCTGCCAGCATAGGAAGGAACGGTCTGTGCGGGTTTGTGGTTTGTGTGTGTATGTGTGCATGAGTGTGTGTGTGTGTGTGTGTGTGTGTGTGTGTGGCTTGTGCAGGCATGGGTGTTATTAAATGAATTTTGCTTCCGCTAGACCTGGCCTTAGTCATACAGGGATACGCTTTATCAGTGTAAGAGGGTGTACTCTAATTGGCTAAAAAGAAAAAAAAACAGCCCTGAAATGTCACAGGAAGAAGATTTATATCTCCAAACTCCTTCTTCAGATACTAATTTCAGAAAGGGTCAGTGGATAAAGGCTCCTGGAGAGAAATACTCCAGATTCTTTGCTGGCTGTCAATTTTCTTCTACCTCCCCTTCCTTCTTCCTCTCTTCATTGCATTCTTGGTGGCCCTTGAAGGCTAAATGAATGAATAGAGAATACGACTCTTTAACATTTCAATCTGCGGAGATATAGAGCGCAGTGTACGTAATAGAACTTCTTCCTCGGTAAGTGGATATGGGATTAAAAGCCTACATTCCCAATCCCCTGTCTTTTTGAAGTGAAAAGCTAAAAAAAAGAAATCTCACCCTTCTTACCGGCACGCTTCCGCTGTTCCTTTCGGAACAGGGGCGATGCATTGCTTGTTGAATAGACAGTTGCTTTGATGAGAAAGTAAAATTGCCGCATAGCTTATTTTGGCTTCCAATAGCAAGTAATCATCACGGTTAAGAATCTCTTCCATATATGTCATAATATTCCAGTTTTGCCAAGATCCTAAATGAGATACTGTTTCTAGGAAGACTGATCTCCCTGTAGACCATTAGAGAAACAGCACTTTTCAAGATATCTGTGGTGAGATGCTATTATTGCAAACAGGAATTTATACAGAGCTCTCTCTATTGGCACATGATCCAAGTTGCCCCAGCATTGCCCCAGAGTTGAGCATGCTCAGAAGAGAATAGCGGCGCCAGGGGTTGGGCATCCCGGGCTCATACACACGCTCAGAAGAGAGTAGAGGCACCGGGCGATGACATCACAAGCCGCAACTCATTAGCCGTGACTGATCCAGGCTCTTGGTGCCTTAAAGGTTAGCCATCACTGTGCTAGAAGGTTCATTAGATCTCCATGCCTTATTCAACCCTTCCACGGGGGAATATGTGACAGGATATAATCTGGGGTCTCGATTCCAGAAGAACAAGAGATAGCGAAGTTCAGGAGGTTTGGTTGGGAGGAAGAGGGTCAAGGTAGCTTCTCCCTATACGTTTTCAGAGTATATCTCCCATGACGCAACTAGTTGCTTTCTGTCTGTAGAATTTCTGTCTCTAGGTGAGGAACAATAAAGGAAATTTCAGAAGAACCTCAACATAATTTTCTTGGTGATGGGAGCACAATAAGGAATGAGAAATGAAGCCTTTGGAGAACTGGCTGAAGAAACATTGACTCCTGTTGTCCCTGAACCTAACTTCACATTTTGCTTTATCAAAATGACTTTGTGGCTCCGTCGTTTTATGCTGGTTTGACTATTAGGATAGTTCTTTCATGCGATTCCCCCTTGTGAACTGCTCCAAAGTGTGCTCCATACAAGTGAAGTAAAATACATAAATACATGTACCATGGTAGCAATGTCAGAAGTGCCAGTTGGATAAGAAATGGAAAGAGGTAGCCAAACCCAGAATTGCTGATGAAAGCCTACATTGATGGTAATCCAAATTTAGATGCAAGTGTGTGGCTCCAGCTTATAATATGTTAAGGTGATAAATTGGATTGGAGAAAGTTATTTCTGAATCTCCCCATTCCACATTTCATTGACGAATTTTGTGATTCATCATAGTCATTTCAAAAAATAAAATCTTATCTTTCAGAGTGAAGCTGAACTTGAGTGATGATTTTCGAATGAACACATTGTATGGGGCTTTGGAAAACAGGCAATAAGCAGTTTCTCTACTAGAATGTAGAAAGAGGAAGGAGTCAAGTAATACAGCCATCACAAATATGTTCCTTCCTTGTATTTGAAATTCCATTTTTATAGTTGCTCTTTTACCTCCATGGCATATGGCACAAGTGATGATAGGGCCATTGACTTCAAGGTTGTCCTATTGGGATGAATAGAATCTATGAAGTGGGACGTGATGTGATGGACTACTGTCAACTGTGGGAAATCAAGAAATCCAGGCAGTTTGAATGAATGTGAAGGTTTATGGTATGCTGTCTACAAGAATCTGAACTACTAATGGTTAAAGCCAATTGGCAGTAGATAAGAGTCAATGGAATTCAAGGTGGATTGGACTTAGATCTTTTGTGGGCATGAACGGACTTGAGGCTGATGATGTGTTTGACCCCTCCCTCAGGCTCAGCCTGGTCATCTCCTACGGCTACAGTGAAATGGAAGTTTCTCAGGAAGGGTAGATCACATACTGAGGAGGTGAATGAGACAAGAGGCAGCATCGCCCGGAGCTGGATAGGAGGCATAGGAAGAGAGTAAAAATTGCCACTTCCTGGAATCTCCCTGGATATATCCATTACAGCAGTGGTGGCGAACCTACGACACGCGTGCCAGAGGCGACACTCAGAGCCCACGACACTGTACTGTCGCCAGCATGAATTCATATCTTTAAGCTGACCACAAACTCATTTATTTATCTGAAGAATGTGGAATCATATACCTAAACACACACAGACACACACACACACACACACACACACACACACACACACACCTCAAAAGCCTTTGCGTCAGTCACTTTCTCTCCGGGTGTTAAATTATGGCTCGTAACGTTTAATGAAGAGGTCTGTATCCTGCAGTGGATTGAGAATTCATCCAGGTTTTATAAAATATGGCCGTGTATAAGACGCATATGCCAAGCAACAAAGACAATGTCGGCGCTTGCATTGTCAGCGGGCTAATATCCACCCTTGCCAAATATATCTGCCTTAGCATTAGGTATACATTAAATTATACAAGGTGCATACATTGTCATAACAGGATGGCTCTAAATGAGCAACAATCTTTTTTTAAAAAGAAAATTCTTGGAAGGATGCCCTGTTTCATATGCAAATGACATACCTACCCAGAATGCCTTCCATTACAGAACATTTTCACAGCTGAATGATAAAGGTTCCTAAACAGGTTGTTTTCAAAGAGTTTCAAAGATTTTGGTGAGTTAGCGAGGCTTTGCAGCGATTTCCACAGACGAATGATAGCTTGTTTGTCACCGATTCCAACCTGTCCCCACCCTCTTCTCTAAGTGCCACAACACCATTGATCTTTCTCAGGTCAGCAAAATAAAAGACTATCTGCATTAATCTGATTTAATGGGGATTTAGCTGGCAGGAGTACAAAACCTGTTGCTGTTCTAATTCTGTTTCAGGAATGCACTGCTGCTCTTTAAATACCACTATTTCATTTCTAGACACAGCCCAAGCGGCTTTTATTATTTATTTATTCCGTTGATGGAGCCACCCATTTCGCCCGTCCCGACACTTGAGCGGTTCACAACGGTTAAAACAGCCTCAAAGAACAATGCGCAAAATGCAAATGTAGAACTGTCATACGGGTTATCCGTTTTCCGAGGTTGTGGTTGTTCTTGTTTTTTGCTTTGGGTCCAAGGTAGGAAAGTTCAGGGAGTCCTCAACCTACGACCACAATTTAGCCTGATTTGTTGGCAGTTGTTAAGTTAGCTTTGATCCGTTTTACGACCTTTCTTGGTGCAGTTCTTAGGTGAATCACTGCAGTGGTTACGTTAGTCCCATGGCTGTGAAGTGAATCTGGCTTCCCCCCGTGGCCTTTGCTGTAACTTTGAATGATCACTCAATGAATTTGTTGTAAGTCAAGGACTAGCTGCAGTTTTATTCAATATCGTATGATTAGAATCAAATAGATTCAGTTCAAATCGTTTCAGGGGAAGGGAAAAAATCATTTTTTTAAAAAAACAGATGCATTTATTTTTCTACGAGGATTTGCGGCCTGAGAAAGACAAACCCCAACAGACTCATTCATGTGTCTGTGGCATGACATAATGCTTTGTTTTTAGCAGAGCTGGAATCCGTGATGGTTTTAACTTGCGGCTTAGCATTGTTCAGCCGTTTTCCACTGCCAAATAGACCAAGCATATAGATACATAGAATGACACAGCATTGGAAGGGACCTTGGGGGTCTCCTAGTCCAGCCCCCTTTTTGAGCAGGAGGCCCTGTACTATTCTAAACAAATGGCAGTCCAGTTTCTCTCTTGAAAGCCTCCAGCAATGGGGCACCCACAACCTCTGAAGGCAATTTGTTCCTGTGGTTATTTGTTCTCACTGATGGGGAATTCCTCCTGAATTCTAGTTTGGTTCTCTCCTTGATTAGTTTCCATCCGTTGCTTCTTGTTCTGCCTTCTGTGCTTTGGAGAATAGCTTGACTCCCTCTTCTTTGGGGCACCCCCTGAGATATTGGAGCACTTCTATCATGTCACCCCTAGTTCTTCTTTTCACTAGACTAGACATACTCAATTCCTGAAATCATTCCTCATGTTTTAGCCTCCAGGCCCCCTAATCATTTTAGTTGCTCTACTCTGCACTCTTTCCAGAGTCTCACCATCTTAGAATGGCAACAACAACAACAACAACAGCAACAGCAACAGCAACAACAACAACAACAACAACAACAACAACAACAACAACAGAGTTGGGATGGACACTGGAGGTCTTCTAGTCCTAAAGGCGAACCATTCCATTACTTAATTGTTCTACCTGTCAGGAAGTTTTTCCTGAGTTCTAAATTGCTTCTCTCCTTGATTAGTTCCCGTCTGTTGCTTGTTGCCTTGCCTTCTGGTGCTTTGGAAAATAGGTTGACCCCTATTCTTTGGGGCAGCCTCTCAAATACTGAAACTTTCCTATCATGTCACCCCTAGTCCTTGACATAGCAGTCAAGTTCCCCAATGATCAGGTTAAGATGGTAGTTTGGGTGGCCCGTAGCTGGATCTCCTTGTTTTCTGTTCTCATTTAAGTGGTCTACCCTTTTCCTATGTGGGAAGGAAATTACCATGGCATTCTGGTTTTAAATTGGTAGACTCAGGACTGAAGGATATTAGCAGTCAGAGCAATGTCTTTAGGGGAAAATACAGCATATGCAGCATTTGAGGCCAAAGCAACTTACAAAATAAGAACGTTGGGGACTCTAATTGTGTTGGTGGGATAATCTTTCCCTGTATCTACACCCACCCGCCCATCACACATGGGTCTTTTCTTTTAGCATCATTGTTTTGATGGGAAATAATATTAAAGAGAGTTGAAAAGTTACTCTCTTTGGTGCCTGCTTCATAAAACATAAACATTCCAAAATAGCAATCGGCATGCCTAGATATTAAAATCAGTAAAAAAAAAATCGAACAAATGGAGATTGCAAACACCCCCATTGTGCCTGTTTGTCCTCAGAAATGTGGGAATTATATTTGCAAAGGCTGCTACAGGATTATGCAGGATATCAATATGTAGCTGGCAGGGGTGGGAATGAACACAGCTTAGAAATGGAAGGGGAAGGAGAAAACAGTGAAAATGGAGGCATTTAGTGAATGTTCAAAAGAAAAAGTTCAAGTCACAGGATTTTCTTCATTGCTGACATTTTGATTTCTTTATGCCCCATAAGACACTTTACCTTCTGAGCTTCTGTAATGTCCTATTTAAAATTGCAATGCTCGGAGGAAATTTTTGATGGCAGAAATATCTACATTATATAAAGAATAACAAAAACTCCTACATAAATATCTTGTTTTCCAGATATTTGTGTTTGTACAGCCTACTGGAGATGTTCTCCCTGCTGATTTGGACAAAAGATAAGAGATGGAGTCTTGTTATTATGGCAACGGAGCTTCATAGCATATCAGCACTGAAGCAAAAAGATCCCACCTATCATTTAATATTGTATTACAAGGAATCAAATTTATAAAGGATCCAGTGTCTGTATGTACAATAGGATAGTGAAAGGCTTTGGAATCCATTTCAAAAAGATGCTTCTGAGTGCACAGGGCTACATAGACAAGACCTATCTGTGACTTTTTAAAGCAGCCATGTCTTTTCTCTATAGAAAATCTGCAGCTATTGTAGTGGAATGTAGCCTGGATTCCCAGAATGGTGGGGTTGCATTCTAGAGGGTAAAGAGACAGCAAAGCATGGAAAGTTTGGTAGAGAGGAGGGTGGTTAAAAAAAGCTCCTCCCTAGTGATTCTCAGTACATTTGAAGTTGTGAGAATAGCTGCTTTAGTTTGGCGAGACTTGTGTCTATAGGTGTGGAGCAATAAATGAAAACAACTTAGAAGTAACTCCATGTCTTTCTTGATTCCTGAAGGGAGGGGACTGACATCTGTACAGTGAATTCCACCACATTCTTTCAAAAGGGAGTGGTCCGCCTTTGTGCCTGATGAACTAGAACATGGGGTACCCCATTCCTAGCCTAACCTCCTTAACCCCTATATCATGGTGGCTTCCCACAGCTGTATCTTCTGTAGCATATGCATTTCCTCCTGTACACAGATGATTGCCCTCTGGGTTGCCTCAATTCATTTCTGTGTTAGAGAAGGAAGCTTCACCACCCATTAGTCCTACCAGTGAGTTGGAGAGAGAAGGAGATTGAAGCCAACTTAGGGCAAAATTAATTTGCTGAATGAGTAGATATGCAGTTACTGTAACATACTTCAGCCAGCAATGGCTCAACATAGTTGAAATGGTGCATGGACAGCAGGACACGCAACTTATTTTCTTGCTGGAATATAGTAACTGGGATTTTTTAAATATTTGGACGCTGACAACTGTTCTTCATCAGTGATAGATAAGTTGGAAAGAAGAGACATATGGGCAGCTATAGAATCATCTTTACAAGAGTTGGGGTGCTTGATTATATGCCTATCTATGCATAGGAGCTAAACTCTTCTCTAAGTGATATCACCTCTGGATATAAAGGTGTGAGAGACAGCAAGTGGGACTGTTACAAAAAACAGGGGGTCAGATGCAAATTGGCTTTCCTGCATCTCTCAAAGTGTTAAATATTTATCTGCATAAATTTGTTCTTGAAACATAGCAGTCTGTGCAGTTTTGATGCTTCCTAGTGCTTCATTGAAAATTGACTCAGAATAAACTATTAAAGAATAATGGAGACAGAACACAATGGCTAGTAAATCCCAATCTATTCTCTCTGTTGATTTTCCCCTAAATGTAACCTCTCTCGGGTCCTTTTTTCTACCCAAAAGCCAGGCTTGATGCTAGGGCTTCAGATTCAGCCTGGTCACAATGAGGGCTCAGAAAAGCCATGGGGTCAAGAAGTAGGCAGGACTACAGAGGGAACGAGTCCCATAAAGGTGAATATTTTGTAGCTCGGGGTCCCTGAAATAAGAGGTCCTTGGTGTTCTCTGAGCTTTATGGTTTTCTTGCAGACTTTTCATTACCCAAACTAAGTAACATCACCAGAGCTAGTCTGATTGGGACCTGGAGGATAACAAAGGAGTTGTCCTGGAGTAAATAGTAGATGTCAGAGAAAAAGAACAATCTGGAATTGGAACCTGAACTGGAGAAGACATAAACAGGGGGAAGCGGAAAGATTCAGAAGGATGTGGAAACCTCATCTGAGGGGGATATAAAAGCCAGTTTGGCTGGGTAGAGTCAGTCTAGTACCAGATGGTCCTTTCTGGGAAACGGTTTCCTGCTATTGACTGGTTTGCCCTCCAGAGACATTGCTCCCAAATTCAGCAGATCCTGAGAGGTAACAAACTGATCAAGGAGAGAAGCAATCTAGAACTAAGGAGAGATTTCCTGACAGAACAAATTAATCAGTGGAAAAAGCACAAGTTGTGAATGTGCCAACACTGCGAGTTTTTAAGAAGAGATTGGACAGCCATTTGTCTGAACTGTTATTGGGCTTCCTCCCTGATCAGGGGGTGGGAGGAGAAGACTTCCAAGGTCCCTTCCAACTCTGTCATTCCATTGTTCTATTCTGTTATTCCTAAGATTAATAATCAGTTCGGTGAAGAAGTGCTTCCTTTCTTCCTGAATGTTCTCTCAGTCATACTCATTGCGGTCAACTACCCCACAAACGAGTGATAATGCCATTTGATTTCGTTTTTCCCTTTGATTTTAAGCTATAACTCAACTAAGAACAGGGGGGGGGGGAACCCAGATTTGCTTGAAATGTTAAGTGAAGCATATAACCTACATTTTTTTGTTGTTTACATAATGCTATTCTTCTGAACAGTTACACGGCGAAGACAAAAATAGCTAGCATGCCTTAATTGTTGTAATAGTAAACAGCGCATTCTCCTATCATTCTGGTTCTTCTCTGCCGATAATCTGATTTTGTGCACATATTCAAGTTTAGGAATGTGGTTCAAGTGGCTCATCCAGATTAGCAAAGGAAATTCTGAGGCAAAAGTAGATATGGACGATCGTGCTGTGGTTTATTTCCTTGAGTTGCTGATTCTACGGTTCCTTTTTTCTCACAAAAAGTTCTGCCTTCCTGACAATTCCCTTCAGTTTCTTTTTTCATGTTCTCCTCCTTGCTGTTGTGATGGGAAGGAACTTCTAAGAACTTGGGTGAATGAATCTTTTATCCTCCTTTCAGTAGAAGAAAAAGTGTGGCTACTCAAATTCAGTGTGACAGCTTGACTTAGCAGGTTTCATAAAGGCTCAGCTATAAAAAAAATAAAAAAACTCTTTTATACTACAAGAAAATGTTTCAATAAGATTCTTCCCCATTTCCTCTTGCAACAATCGATGAGTTTTATTTTCTTGCCCAGCCCCTGAAAATAGCCAAACAGAAAATTAAACTGGTACTAATATAAAGGAAAGGATTTTCTATTTATCAGTGTGTGAGGGAGGTTAGAGTTAAGGGCAAGCTAGCAACGATTAAGTTTTAGTGTAGATTTCAAATTAGATAATAGAAACATAGCAAGTATCCTTTACCTTCAGCTCAGTATTATTTTTCTCATTTGGCCCACTAAATTCGATTCTGATTAGCAATGACCCTTGCATGTTCTGAGTCAGATAAAGATGTATGTGTATATCTTTGTGGATATTATAACACTCATGTTGATTGTCTTATCTAGAAATACCCAAAATAGGCTGAATACCTTAGGCATTCTGAATATAGCTGGTTCATACAATATACTAAGCTAAAACATGTGTGTGTTAGTTAGTTAGTTAGTTAGTTAGTTAGTTAGTTAGTTAGTTAGTTAGTCAAGCATGTATGAGAAAGCAAATATAAGTATAAACATACCATATAAACATATAGGTATAAACAGGTATAAATATATGCATAACAAATGAATATGAACAAATGAGAACAGTAGGACAGGGATAATAGGCACACTGGTGCGTATGCACTCCCCCTTACAGACCTCTTAGGAATGGGGTGAGGTTCATGGTAGACAGTTTAAGGTTAAATTTTGGTGGCTTTGAGGATGTAACAATGGTTTCAGGTACTGAGTTCCAGGCCCTGACCACTCTGTTGCTAAAGTCATATTTTCTGCAATCGAGTCTGAGGAGGTTTGTTTGTTTGTTTAGGTTCACTTTGAGTTTGTATCTGTTGTTAGCCCGTGTATTATTGTGGTTGAAACTGAAGTAGTCATTGACAAGGTAGAACATTGTAGCAGACAATTTTGTGTACTAAGCTTAGATCAGACCGTAGGTGGCGTAGCTTTAAGTTGTCTAGGTCCAGGATTTCAAGGCTGGTGGCCTCAGGTATTCTATTGCGGGCTGAGGAGTGGAGAGCTCTTCTCGTAAAATACCTCTGGACTCGTTCAATTGTATTAATGTCCATTGTACAATGTGGACTCCAGGCAGATGAGCTGCATTCAAGAATTGATCTGGTGAGGATTTCATATGCCCTGGTTTGCAGTTGAATGTTATCGGGAAAGAAGCTTCTAGTTTTTGAAGTTTATAAACCAGGATTTATAGCTTAAATCATGCTTAAGCAAACCATAAGAGGTCCTTGGTGCTCTCTAAGTTTGGTGGTTTTCATGTAGATGTTTCACCACCCAAACTAGGTAACATCATCAGTGCTAGCCTAGCTTGGGTAATGAAACACCTGCCAGAAAACTATCAAGCTCAAAGAGCACCAAGAACGCTGTCCTTTATTAAAACAAACCACCAGGGCCGGATTTTCCTATAGGCTAACTAGGCTTCAGCCTAGTGCCTCAATGATGTATTTTATTATCTCTCATGTAATTTACATAATTTACAAACTTAAAAATGGGAGGTGAAAGGGCCT
>JANHFO010004236.1:78033-88463 GCA_032468095.1 Pareas carinatus
TCGTTTTCTAGTAAAGAAATCTGTGCTGGGTCGACGGCGCACGTGCCCACAGAGAGGGCCCTGAGTGCCGCCTCTGGCACGTGTGCCATAAGTTAGTCACCACTGGCCTAGAAGAACACCTGAAAGGCAGTTTTGCTACTGGATATATTTAATGTGTAGAAAAGAACATTGACATCTCTTTATAACAGCGAAGGGCTGTTATAAAGAAGATGGGTCCTAATCAGTCGGGTTTATTTCAGAAAATAGAAGAAATAAAGGGCTTTGCTGAAAGACGTTGATCATGACTACACATCAGGAAAGTTCCATAGTGCTTAGAACAATTCAGCAAAGGAGCAGTCAGCCTGAAGAGGTGATCAACGTTCACTCACGTCGGGTGTTTAAACAATCTGGATGATCATCTGTCAGGAATCTTATAAGGAATTCTTGTAGTGGCCGTGGGTTAGGCCAAATTTCCATCCCTCTTTTGAGAATTGAAAAAAAACCTCACCCGTGTTAGCTTTTCAACATGGAAATTCTGTCCACAGAGTAGAATATTCATATTTAGAAAACAGAATAACAGAGTTGGGAGGGACCTCGGAGGTCTTGTGGTCCAACACGCTGCTCGAGCAGGAGACCCTCTACCATTTCAAGCAAATGGATCTCCGCTCTCTTTTTAAAACACTCCACAACTTCTGAGGTCAAGTCGTTCCGCTGATCAATTGTTCTGTTAGGAAATTTCTCCTTAGTTCTAGGTTGTTTCTCTCCTTGATTAGTTTCTATCCACTGTTTCTTGTCTTCCCTTCTGGTGCTTTGGAAAATAAGTTGAGCCCCTCTTATTTGTGGCAGCTCCTTAAATATTGGAACAGTGCTATCATGTCTAGACCTTCTTTTCAGAAACCGTTCTTTGTATGTTTTATCTTCCAGTCCCCTAATCATCTTTGTTGCTCTTCTTTGGACTCTTTCTAGAATCTCAACGTATTTTTTACATTGTGGTGACCAAACCTGGATTTCAAGTAATAAGGCCACATTTACTAAAGTTTACTAATTAAGATATGTTAGAAGACAGTATGTGCCAACTGTGGTACTGATGTTTTAAAAAGGCTTTTAAATTTGTTCTTTCAAAGTCTGAAATATACATGCTGTGCATACATACACAACACACACACACCCATGTGTGTTTCTGTGAGTGTGTTAAAAATAAAAGCATAGTAAAAGAAATGCTCTCAAGCTAACCGTTTTATAAAATATTAATTGATATAAAAATGAGTGGAGGATAAAGGAGCCGAGATGTTTGCTCATTTGTGCATTCCTAACTCCAGCCCTCTGATTGGTTTAGAAATGCTATTCAATATATTTTACTTCCTGGGGAAATTTACAAATGGTTGCGTGGATGGGAGAAAAGAAAAAGTGAACGTCGGTCTGCAATAATTGGATCACCAAGTCTCACTGAATAACGGAAAAGATGCTACCGCATAAGACACTTCTAAATCATTTGGGGACACTAGATAGCATTTTGAAGAATTGCCTTGGGCTGATTTAATAGAGAAAAGGAAAGTAATTCATTTGGTGTCCTGAGATACCCTGAGACATCTTGTGCAGTTCCGATTGCAAGCTCCATAGGAGTTTGTTATTGTGCTGATTGTCATCCACATAGAACTGGTGTGGTACAGCAAATGAGGAAATAGACTGGGATTAGGGAGGTTCAGATACAAGTCACCCTGTCAGAGCAGTTAAGAGATAACTTTGGGCCAGTTACACCCTCCCCGTTCATCCTCCTTCATTCCAATGAGGTTTATTGCTATGAGGAGGAAATTGGGAGGATAACACGTGAAGAAGTGCTATACGTACTATCTTGTATACTTAGAGCAAACATACACACGTACACACACACACACGTATATATGTTTTTGCTCTAAGATACATATGTATGTATGTATGCATGTATGTATGTATGTATGTAAGTATGTATGTATCCTCCAGCAGACAGTGCTGAAGGGTGGAATTAAATGTGTTATCAGTTTAGAATGCTTACATTGCTACAAGGGATCCAAGTTCAACCCCCCTTGAATTCCCTTAAACCTCATCTAGTGCCAATTTAGGACTGACTGTTTGTTGACCAGATTCTTGTGTTTAAGCTAGAGCAATAAATCTTTTTTAAACTACAACTACCAAGTCCTAACCAGTGCAGTTTGCATAACAGTGGTATTAAATGTGCCATCTCTAGGGCCCTCCAGAACCGTACGTGCCTCTGCCTTCTTACCCATTAAGGAACAGATCTGTTCTTGAGTGAAAGAGGGCATGTAATGTATGTTGCCATTTTGGAACGCTGCCCTGTTACTTTGCAACAGCCCTGAGGGGAAAAAGACCTATTCTGTTCTGTCCAATTACATTAAATTTGCTTTGATATTCAATGCCTGACATTATCTCTTCTTTAAAAGAAGAGCAGAACGGTGCTTTATCAGCACAGAACACGTCTCTCATTAAGACTTTACTTCCCTCTTTCCAGTAAAACAGATATAGTAAGTCATGAAACAGAATCTGTTTCAATTTCTTTCCTTTGGATGCCGCTACAGGGCATTGCAAACCAAAACAACTAGACACAAGGGTAGTTTCTTCCCCCATGCCATCAACTGCTAAATAACTAACTTACACAACACTGTTGAATTATCTGGTAGGAATATATCATTATTACATTCTCATCTTTCCTATTACCTATTCCCTATTCCCTTAATTGTATGACAACTTGTTGCTTACATCTTACAATATAAAACAATTGTTCATTTGGTACCCCCGTTTAGACTCGTAGAATGATTTATTTGTTTGTTTGTTTGTTTGTTTGTTTCAACTTTTATACCGCCCTTCTCCCCGAAGGAACCCAGGGCGGTGTACAGCCATTTAAAAAACACTTAAGACATACAAAATTTTTAAAGAGAAATTTAAAAATAATATAAATTCAATGGCTAAATTTAAAAAACCGCAATATAAAACCGATTTAAACCAAATCTAAAATTTAAAATATTTAGAATGATTATTAGTATCCTACAACTGTTCTAACCCTATTACAAAAATGAACTGTATCACAAAAATGCATCATATGGCATGAGGAAGGTGTTTTGTGACATGATGAAATGTGTTTTGTGACATGATGATTGTACTTTATAACATGATGACATGGTGAATGCACTTTACGATTATGAATGTATCTTATGATACAATCACAGTTTGTTTATTGTATCTATGTAGGTATAGAGCATGTACACTGGAGACCAATTTGTTGTGTGTCCAAACGCACTTGGCCAATAAATTTTGATTCTGATTCTGAGTAATGATTCTGATTCTAATTCTATTTCTAAGTACCATTGGAGAATTAATGTTGGAAGTAAACTCCATATGATCTTTTGCTGGTTTGATTCGGTAATATGGGAGCTGACCTTGGTGCTGATCTCAAACAATTTATTTTGAATGTTTATTGGGCTTTCTTGTTTTAGTTCCAGCCTAGCGTGGGATGCTGTTTTTATTTTCTTATCTTATGCCTCCTCCACACCCAATCCTTGTTATTTCATTATGTATTCTTTCTATTTAAGCCCTCATTTTTCAAGTTGTTCACAAAAGTCCACGGAGTTCTACACCAACAAACAATTTTATAGCTTAAGAGAGGGTGAATGGATTGGGTTCCTCCAACCGATTGTGGAAATAGATTTAATAAATATATTAAGTGTGTGTGAACATAGACCCAAAAGAATATTGCTTTGTTTCGTTACTCTCTTATTGCCACCCAGTTCACATCTACATAAAAGCTGTTATTGTACAGTATGAGTGAAAAAAATTCCCTCTTTGTGTAGTAAAATAGTTTGAAGGGTTTCTTCATTCTCCTTCCCAATTTCTATTTAATGGATTTTGTTTTTTCATCTTCTGTTCTTCCCCACCATGTTGCTATGGAAACTATGGGGAAAGGGCAAAGGAAAACTTCAGGGTGTCTTTACGGCATGAGCTACCTCTCACCTACCACCACCAGCTCCAACTCATTCATCTGAAGATCATTGCATGTAATTGTTCTAGCTCTCAAGACCCACTGAAGTAATGCTCATCCCAGCTCCTGGAGATGAGGAAGACCAGAGCTGAAGATAACTTACAATCTTGAGCAATTATAAGGTCTTCATAATGACAGCTCCATCAGATTAATTGAAAAAATAGACTAAGGACTCTTCCCTGTTTCTTTATGTGTTGACAAGGGACAGCTCCAGAATGTAACCAGGATGAAATAAAAATTCTTGTTCTGATAGTGAGTGTGCATTCGGCCTTTAGGGGAAAAACAGCATTGCTTATTAATATACATACATTACTCATTCTAGAGGTAACCTTAAAGGGTAAATTTGATTTGCAGACAAGTAGCTTGCTTGGGGAAAGTGTATAGCTAACTCACAAGCTATACCTAAGCAAATAATATAAAATCTCTTTTGACATTCAGAATGCTAAAACACAACGTGGTGCGTTTAGTTTTGGCTGAGCCTGTACTGCAAACTCACCTTTCTTGTTCATAAACCATGGTTTATGGTTAATGTCTCCATTCAGCCAATGACAATTTATTCAGTCAATTGGTCTTATATAAAATTGTAAAGTGTGAATTCTAATTTTAGCTAGTATTGGGGTAAATGGTTCCAAATGTTACCAGGGAGTGTCCCACTCAATTGGTAACCTAAATGAGATTTGAACCGAGGGCTTTCTGCGTCAAAGCGCCAAGCCTTGGAGAAGAGTTCTTTAATTTGCATTTCCTGTTTTCTGTGCCATTTGCATAGGTTATCCTTCCTATGGAGCATTCTTTTATAAGATGACTTGAAAAATCTCATAGAAATGAGAAAAGGGACAGTGGGAATACACAAAGGCAGACTGAAGGATAGAGAGGCAAATTCTTGACTCACCTGTCAATAGGTTTTAAAGCTTGATTATAGCTCGGAATAAAGATATTAATAATGATAAGACAAAGGCCATCCAGAAGAAATAGATTTTGTAGAGCTATCTGAAGGTAAAACTAACCCTGTATGTTTATGGAAGAGGCACACGCATTTAAGAAACTACACATAAAAGCAAAGAAAAAAGACAGTTCAGTCACTTTAGGAAAGCAAAAAATTGTTGGCTTATCTGAAAATCATAAAATTGAAGGCGTTGACTCTATAGGTGGGAACATAATAATTGATTTTCTGAAATATGGACAGTTCAACAGTGTAAATTTGGCAATTTTGACAAAAGCTACAAAGGCGGCTGGTAAATGCAGTAATGGACTTTGATGGCCTCAGAGATGATACTAGACATCGGAGATCAAAGCTTCGAAGTATGAATAGGTTCCAGGAGGTGCACTGAGCCACCCAGTCTATATAAATTCAGCTAAGTGCAAGCTGGAAAAGTGTTAAGTTAACAGTTGGAGGAATGACCTCACACCCCTGCAAGCTGGGAGCGAAAGCCACTTTTTTTTTTTTACAGATTTAGTCCTTGCTATTTTCAGCATTCATGACAAACTATATTTATTATAACCGCACACATCTATATATGGCTTCTGCGCCACACTAAAATATACTCCACTCTTAGTGTGTTTGCCTGCTTATTTGTGTAAGAGAAAGCAGGATGGAGAGGAAGACTGAGAGAGAGAGAGAGTTTGCCAGTGAGAAGAGCATTTCGGAGACATATTACTGAATAGTAGAGTTTGCCCTAATTGGCCAAGAATTCATTGTGAAATGTCAGGAAAAGATTTATTTCCCAATGCTCTCTCTCCAGGTACTAATTCTTCTGTGGTTTTCTGAATAATGGCTCTTAGACACAACCATCCAGAAACCCCTAATCAAAATCTGGGTCTATAATTGGGTTGAAGGAATTTTTTTTTTAAAAAAAATCATTAAAGCTATATTCAGAAAGGAGGATAAGAATGGATGCCCATTCACTTTTTCCCTTTTACGCCCTTATTTTCCAAAGATTGAGTGATACATTTTGTACTTAATGAACGCCCCGCAGTATGACTTATTACTTATCCGTGATTGTATTCAAAATAGTAGAATCTTGTAAGGAAATCTCTTCAGAATCCCTAATTTGGATCCTCCTAGTGTAATGGATATTTTTTTGGGCAAGCGTTCATAAACGCAAAGCTTTCAAAACCAGTTTCAGAACCCGTGGTTTTGGACTTGAAGAAAATTATTCACGTTTTAGCTTCATTATCGGTGTTTCCAGTGTGCAACTTGCTTTTACTACGTCGAATATTGGATGGTTAGTTCTTCTCATCATCCAAAGTGTTGTCAGCAGTTTATTCCAGCAGTGTGACTGTGGCTGATGTATGCTTCTACGGTTTTCATAGGATAGGGGATAAAATAGTAGATGTATCCAAACAATTATCTATTGTTGAAAATCGTAGCTCTGACATGGGGCGGAGTGAGTAAAGTTTCAATCAGATGATAAATTTAAGATGTTACAAGGCCATGAATTCTGGCCTTGCATCCAGTCTCTTTGAATTCTGTAGGAGAACAGGTAGTGACTTACAGCTTTAGAGCTGAGCGCAAATCCTTGAAGTAACTATTTCTTTATTTTTTTTTGCTGCCCTCGTTTCTTTTGAGAAGTTGTTGAGTGTGCCCTCACCATTGCCGATCTTTTCTTTAGGTCATAAATGAAGAGGAGAGCGCGGGAAAAGCTCTCCAGTGATATTTGCACTCTTCCGAAAGTACACAGAAGCTTTCACAATTAATTTGCCATTCACTTGCAAGGTTTGTTTAACTAATAACTATCTTGAAGTGGATTGTTTCCATTTTTCTCCCCCCACTTCATTCTTTTCAAACTCCTTCTCTGTTTCTGTTAGAATAACCTTAAGAAACTAGAGGAAGAGCCATAACCAAGACAACAAGTCAGATAAACAAACTCTGAATCCAAAGTAGAAATGGAAATGTCTCAGAGGTGCTTTGAGAATCTTTGCAAGATTCAGATGGAAATATAGAGGAGAAAAGGAGGAGGAGAGAGAGAAAAAAGGAGGGAGAAAGAGGGATAGGAGAGAGATAGAGAGAGCAAGAAAAAGAAAAGAAAAGGGAAGAAAATATAGAAAGGAACGGCAGGAGGGAAATAAAAAGAGAGAGAATAAAAAAATAAAAAAGAGAAAGGTATTAAATGGCAATGATATTTTTGGCAAGATCAAATGAAGGATTGTGTTATATGCATGACACTGAATAGAATGTAAAAATTAAAATTGTAAACGATGTTTATTATGAAATGCATGTACTAATGCAAAAAATTAAAACCTTTAAAAAAAGATTCCCTTGCGGTGACCTTATAATAAAAACATTATTAGTATTTATAACTTTGGTTCCCTGCTCTGTCGTACCTTGAAAGGTTGACCTCCACCAAGACTTGCAAGATGGATTAAGAATGCAATAAGAGAATCTTGCACGTCTGAAAGTGCCCTCCCGCCCCCGCCCAACCCTTGAGAATCCAGAAGTGTCTAGTGTGAGTCATTTTCTCACACAGTCATTTTCTGCTTTGGATTTGGATTTTATTTATCTGACCATTTTCTTGATAGTGGCCCCTTAGCCTGTCCTCAAGGTAATTCTCACCCTCATAATCCTACCACGGAAAGTTCTATAGCTACCCAAAGAACTGGGATGATGAGGCAGTATGGCCCAGTTTGCCACCGTTTAATAATACTAATCCCAGCCGGCCAAAATGCTGAGTGGCTGAGAATAATTAAGGTCCAAAAGATTGGCGTAGAATCAGCAGGCTGTGAGTTATAGTCCTGCCTTAGGTATGAAAGCCAGTTGGATGACTCTGGGTCAACCGACAGGAGATGGTGAATTCTAGTCCCACTTTAGGCATGAAAGCTGACTGGGTGACTTAGGACTAATTATCAGGAGACTGTGCGGCAGTTGCGACATAAAGGACTGCATAATACTTTT
Organism: Pareas carinatus; assembly: GCA_032468095.1. NCBI lineage: Eukaryota > Metazoa > Chordata > Lepidosauria > Squamata > Pareidae > Pareas > Pareas carinatus. The sequence goes on from JANHFO010004236.1 coordinate 85,932, forward strand.
AAAGGAATCCATTATCCTAGGGATTGTGGGCCATTGTCTTAATCAGCTTTGAAAAGGAGATCAAAATTTCCAATAAAAAAAGGACTTTTAACAGGTGATAAGCCAAGATAGTTGCTGGTTTAATTATTCCATGAAAAGTGACCTCCCTTGAGTTTCTTGTCCCATTAATGCGGTCTTTCTGTGGTTACCTTTATAATATGGAAATGTGCTGAAGGTAAGATGAGAACTGGATCACATATGGCATTTTCGAGGCATGCCAAAAGAGTTTTCAAAACAAGCTCGGTCAGTAATGACTTCTGCTATGTCTGTATTGTGAGGTAGCATTCTGCACAGGAGCCAGAGTTAATTGGCAGGCTGGGGTTATCCCTGCATTGTGAGTCAGGGATGCTGAAGTATTTCATTTTAAAGCAGGCTGCCCAGACTTAATGCTGAGATCAGTTTGCAGTTATCTGCTGGATTTAGTTAGCTCTTTTTCCAATTTGATGAGGCAGTTCTCAGCTTTAAACAAAAACAAAAGAGGTTTTTGAAATAAGAGGCTTTCATAGGAAGCACATCAATTGCATTTTGTGAGAAAACAAAATACATATTTTGGATATGATACAATTTTTTTTGCTCTGGTAAATCACCGGTGAGTGAGGAAATGTGTACAAATGGAAGGATGTCATTGGCTAACAGATCTGGGTGCGTGAAAATCCCAAATAGGATTCAGCACAGAAGGGAATTAAGAACAATTAGGATAAAGGCAGGTAGGTAAGAAATTTATGCTTTTACTTCATGCTGGGGTTCTTCTAATCCTGTCCAATTATTTGGACCAGAATGAAAATATCCATTAGTCCAAACTAAACATCCTTCTCAGGTCTAGTAGCGTGGGCAGTTGGGTGTGTAGGGTTCATGGCTGCACATACAAGTAATTGCAACAGTTTGTTCAGTGATCATTCAACAGCACTGAAAAAGGGGGAACGTAGAACTGTTTTTCACACTTGCGACCTTTGCAGCATTCCCATGGGCACGTGATGAAAATTCAAATGCTTGGCAACTGGCATGTACTTATGACGGTTGCAATGTCCCTGGGTCATGTGATTTCCTTCTGCAGCCTTCTGACAAGCACAGTCCATGGAGAAGCCAGATGTCACTTAGCAATTGTGCTAATAACTTTACAACTGTAGTGTTAAGTGATTGACTTAACAACCGCGACAAGAAAGGCCGTAAAATGAGGCACTGTTCACTTAACAACTGTCTCGCTTAGCAGCAGAGATTTTGGGCTCAGTTGGGGTCGTAATGTTGATTTTATCCTGATAACATCAACCATTTCAATTTCCGGAACCAAGGAGATTTAAATAGATTAATAAATAGCTCATTTGATTAAAAGGAGTTTCTGTTGGGCTAGCAGATGTGGCCTGCAAGAATCCGCACGATCACTAGAGGCCCGCAAAGATTTCTATGTCTGCCTTTGCTGCCCACTGTTGGTCATTTGGTTGTTGACAGTCTAAATCTGGTAGCCCTTTGAGGAACAAGTATTTTGTATGAGATGTAGCCCTATGAAGAGCTAGGCTGAATTTCTCCTAGCTGAGTCTCTCTCCAAGTTGTAGGCTAAAACTTCCATTACCAATGACTAGTGAAGATGGATGGAAGCTGTAGGTCTAGCATCAGGAGGGATTCATATCGGGGCTAGACAAATTACTTAACAATCTCCATCTTGCTGCATATTTACCCTCCCCTCCCAAAATAAGTGCATTAATGAGTATGTAGAGGTTGAGTTTTTTAGGGACTGCTGTGGATTTCCTACTGATAGGTAATTCCAGATGGCAGCTAATTTTGTAACGTATACAGCAAGAAATAAGCCACCAACCAAACCAGAATAATTGGAACTCAACTCTGCCCTTAAATCATATGAACAGCTTAGGGAATATGTGCTGTGCCCAAAGCACACCCCCTATTCTCTCAGCTTTTTAATTCCCACATAATTCCTTTAATCTTGGAAGAAGCAGCCTTACCTTGCCTCTTTTCTCAAGCAGCACGCCTTGCAACCCAATTCTAAAAGAGCTTCTTCTCCATACCTCAAAAGCTAAGCAATTATTCATTTGATACTCTTATCTGTTTGTCTGCTTCACAAGCGCTGGTCTTAACTCCCCAAGGGTTGTGCCGAAACACCGTTAAATTCCTAAAGGCACTTTGAGAGATGCACTAAGCAAGTGACATCAGGAGTCCCACCAACTGCAGAAAGAATATGTCTAGATTTAATTGCTATGGATTGTTTTTGCTCTGGCTCCAAAGTAGCAAATCCCTGGAAGATGGTCAGGACCACAGCTGTTTATGGCATACAGAAGATGTTGCTTATCTCCTCCTAACAACCTGGGTCCCAGAGATCAAGGCTTAATTAACTTGCAGTTTATCCAGGCTGAAATTGTACAGACTTTTTGCAAATCGAATAATAATAGCAATAATAATAATAACAATGCTCCTGAAACAAAGAAGAGATAAATTGGAAAGGGGAGGGATTAGGAAGCCTATGAACAAAGCATGCCAGCTCCA
>JANHFO010004237.1:37185-49413 GCA_032468095.1 Pareas carinatus
AGTTGAGAGCCACAAAAATTAAAGGCTTTCCTTCCCAAAGGTCTGCATCTTCTGAGAAGCGTCAGAGGGCTTTCTGAAAGCAGCTGCACCCTTATACAAGTCTCTGGAGAGAAAGTGTGAACAATGCACATTTTAAAAACACACACACACACAGTATCTTTGTCCTATTAAATCATGCCCTTGAAGTAGAGCCCTTTTATTTATTTATTTCCCACAAGCTTGCAATATAACACCCCAAAGGCAGAGAATTGGCATTCTAACCAGCGAGCCCTTTCTGAATTAGTGCAGTCCCAGCTGCCTCCTTGTACGTTCAGGGAAGCGAATTATGACACATCTGGAGGACTGCTGTGAGAGAGAGTCAACCATCCTGTGACTGAACAGGGGTTTAACAGGCTGAACCCATTTACACAAAGAATAACAGAGGGTTTGTCTCTACGCCAGGGAGATATCTACCAAGCTTCATGGCATTAATTAACCAATGTAGCATGCCTCAGACAAACACACACAGCCCTCTAGTGGCAATGCTTGTGTCCATCTACTGGGCCAGAAAATACCTGTCACATTATAGAACCCAGAATTCTTAGGAACAGGAAGTTAAATGTCCTACTCATTGAGTCCAAAATCTGCACCTCAATAATTGTCTCGTTTGGTACCGTGACCAAACAAGATAAAAACAGACTTCAAAAAATAATTAAAACTGCAGAAAAAATAATCGGAATGATAATTTTTTTTGCCAGGACACACAAGGAATTTGTCTTCAGTGAACATGCTCAATACGTACAGGCTTACAATAAACAACTGTGATTACAACAAGGATACAATCAAAGATACATTCATAGACGCAAAGCTCCCCTCCATTGAAGACCTGTACACCGAATGAGCCGAAAAGAGAGTGGTGAAAATAATTATGGGCCCCTCACACCCCGGACATAGTCTGTTTCAACTGCTTCCCTCTAGTCGCTGATAAAGGGCATTGAAAACCAAAACAACTAGACACAAGGATAGGTTCGCCCCCCATGTCTTTAACCTGCTAAACAGCTGGTTTATAGGACACTGTTAATGAGGAGGGTGTTTTGTAACATGATGATTGTACTTTACAACATGATGACATGATGAATGTACTTATGATTGTGAATTGCATTCATGATTAAGATCGTGGTTTGTCGATTGCAGCTTATATGTACTTGACAAGATGAATGTACTTTATGACTATGAATATATCTTATGGGTATATATAAACAAATGATTATGAATGTAACTTTGATTGTAATCACAGTTTTCTTTGTTTATTGTATGTATGTAGGTATTGAGCATGTATTCCAGAGACAAATTCCTTGTGTGTCTTGACACACTTGGCAAAATAAATTTTGATTCTGGAAGGTGATTTGAACTGAGATACAGTAAAGTGACTGGTTCAAAGTACCCAAATGGCTTTCATCATTAAGTTGGGACTTGAACTCATGCTCTCCTGCTTTCTAGTCTTGTTGCTTGGAGCCCACTGTTATATTTCATTCTACTTGAAAATAAACCTATTGAGTTTACTGACTCCTGGGCAAAGATATATAGGACTGCAACTTTTCTTGACTGCAACCTTTCTTTTTGTATATTTCAAGCGGGCTCATGAAGGAAATGAAATTATACCCAATGCATACCTATCTCTATGCTGTATGTTCAGTGGATCAAATATGGTTTGACGCTTCTAAAAAAAAGACAACTCTTATTTGTTTAACCTATTAAGTGTCATCCTAAAAGTCAATGATTTAAGTGTGTAAATTTTGCTTCACCCATATCAATGAGTGTCAGCTTAAGAAAATGAGAATGAGAGAAAGGAAGAGAGAAAGCTTAAGGAATGAAAGCATAAGCAGCAACTGCTTCTGTAAATTGCCATATATCATTTAACGGTAATATCTCCAACTATCCTGGAACTGAAAAGATCTCTGAGCTGGAGATAATTTTTTCTACTCAGGCAATGCATTCTTATTGTGTCCCTTAACTCAATTTGTAACACAAATTGCAAGCTATGCAAATACTGGACAAAATGAAAAATGCTCTACTGAAATCCACACTGGAACCAGCAATGTCATTCATTTCCTAATGTCTGACATGTTAGAACTGGAAAGCATACGTAGAATAGAAAAGCATGATATTTTTTTTCTTAAATTAAGTATGGAGAAGAAACATAACGAGTGATTCCAAAATATACAGCATGCAGTTAAACAGAAAAGCTTTAGTTTTGCATACAGAGTATAGCTTGGAGCGGACTCCTCAAATGTGAATATCATATCAATTTATTTCACAGAACAAAACTTAAAATATACCATGGTTATATACAATTACAAATGGAGATTATTTTAACATTTTATATAACTCACACTTCTCTGCTGCAATATCCAAATGGAATGTATATGACATATTTTCTATACACAGAGCCAATGTAATGACTCCCCTAGAAGCCAAAAGGTCATCTGGAACATTTTGGGGAACGTCGTGAAGAGTAACATCTGTCTGCAACTCTTAAAAGCAGCCATATAATTTCTTGGAATCCTGTCTCTGCAGTGCTACTTCTTGGAGGCAAAAATATATTAAAAAAGGAATTAATCACGTTTCCAAAAACATGGAAAAGCACCTGTACTTTGAGAAAAGAATTTAATGTTTTCAGTTCTGAACATTCTCAGTTTCTTTATCCTGAAATCAGATAAAATTAAAAGGAAAATGCAACAAAATAAAAGAAACTTAAGCAACCCATTGTGGACAAAACTTGAAAGAGCAAACCATGTATTTTAATTGTAGGCTTAGCTAGTCCTGTGATGATCACGTTAAGCTCTACCTGTTTCATTCACTCCTTTTTTAATCTTTCTCTCTCTCTTTCCAGCATATGGAAGCAACAAAACATTTCCACCTTAGTAGAAGTACTTTCATTGGCTTTGGGTATGGGACATAGTCCATAAATCCTAGACTTGACTGGAAAACTGAATATTCAGGATCACATTTAAATTGAAAAACACTTTCATTTTTCCTCTGCATAATTTTCTCAGAACTGTTTCTGCAATGTTTGCGGCATTCTTTCTTTCTTTCAATCTTTCCCTCACATTCTCCCAAAGAACTCTAGTTCCACAAAAAGATGGAGACTAGATCTCTCTTTATGGTGAAACTTTCCTTAAGTGGAGCTATTCCCCTAATTTCTTTGCCCCAAAATAGATAGATCAAGAATGTGATGAGACTCTTTAATTATTTAGCTTCTACTTTATTCACTAAATTTGAAGGTTTGGGATATGGATAGAAGTAGAGATAAGATCCAATATCCAAGATCCAATGTGATCTCATTTTTCTACTGTCTGCATTCTGAAAACAAGAAAATAACAGTCACTGACATAATAAGCATATGTGGAAATCTATAAAGTGGAAGATTCAAATATAATACTTAAATATCAATGACTTAAAATTATTCTTAGAAGAATATTAAACAATTTGAGCGCAAATTTACATTTTTGCTTCTCAACAGCCATGTAGCATTGTAAACATCTTAAATTCAAACATATCTTCACACCTATAAGGATTAGAGACTTTAAATGTACACTCTTCCTGAAGTGACAGAATAAACCCAGACTGTAAAACTCTATTGAGCTGTAGTATGTATAACCCTTGAATTAGAAGACTATTTTTAATCTTTTTTGTTGATGCAATTTTAATGGCAGATTTCAAAAATTAGCATGTTTGAAACCTTGTTTTGATTTTTTAAAAATAAAAATAGTTATATCCCATCAAAGTGATCTAATCAAAGAACTGGGTACATACATCTGTGCATCTAGGCATTCCCCCCTCCACTTATTTTTGAGAAAGTGTTGCAAACATTAAAAGCACACTGCACTTTATTTTAATTCCCACTGAGAGAACTTTCATATTATTATTTAGAGCTTAAAGCATGGTAGAGAAGTAAGGCTCATGCAGTCTCTTCAGTGCAGATAGGGCTGTTCTCAGTTTTAATGGGAATGGAAATAGCTTTACTTGTTTATCAGAACTATAACACAAATTAGAAGTTTCTGGATTGGGACTCTTCTCTTTGTTTAGACACCCTAAGTGCTTAATGCATTATAACATTTAGAGTTTGATAGAGGAGAAAGTGCTGTGATTTGATTTTGACTGAATTCTGTTTGTCATTTCAGGAGTTCCATCACTACTGTTTACATTGAGGTACTTCCTCCTAACAACCAAAGTCCACCCCGCTTCCCTCAACAGATGTACAGTCTTGAACTCAGTGAGGCCATGCGAATTGGTGCCATTTTGCTAAATTTGCAGGTACAGAATGCTTCAATGTAAGCATTTACAAAGCTCTTTCTGTTTCTGCATATGAGTTTAATTGTAATTATTTGATTTTTCTGGGACAACCTTGTAGATTGTCAAATTCTCAGCCATCATTCAACACTTCCACCATTTGGTTTGTAGAATAACCCATGCATATTGCTACATAACCTGTCTGACGCTGATGAGACAAATAAGGACCTAAGAGTTTCATTTTGCTCCAATGAAATAGACAGCACTCAATCACACAGACATCCAGTATTCTCTTATCTTTGATTTCACGTGATAGGATTCTATGGATCAGTTGCTTTTTCGGGAAAGCATATTCATCACTACAAAGCTCACTGAGGAACCCTTGCAAGATTTCTAGAGTTCAAAACTGTTTTGTTGCAGTATTCATAATAACAGTAATTCATCATATCATAGAGATCTCTTGAATCATTATGAGAAGCTATAGAAGCTATTGAGATATCTCTATAGATAATGGATCATGTTCTGCATTCTTCAGTGTCTTTAAATGTAGTAGTAGAATGTGTGCTTTGCATGTAAGCTTCAAGATTACATTTCTGGCATTTCCAAAAAGGACAGAAAATTTGTATTTGGCACACAGTAAAACTGTACTAGACAGCTTAGATCAGTGGTTCCCAAACTTTTTCACTCCACCACCCCCTTGATGCTACAAACTCATCCTCAGTGCCCCCCACCCCCTATAAATAACATTATTCGGAATAGCACACACACATATACACAGAATGAGAGATACACAGACATGCACACACAAATAAAAACATACCGTTCTCGCACTCCACTTCCCCCTAATCGCTCGCTCGCCAGACAGTCCTAACTCAAGGCTGAGCTCCGGATACTCCTGCGGGATGGGTCAAGCTCTGGGCACTCCAGGCGCTCCCAAGGAGCAGGCCAAGCTCAGGGCGCTATGAACGCGTAGTCTGAGTTTGGGATGCCACCCCTGGCCTCTTAGCGCCCCTCTGCCGGCCCCTGGTCTCCTAGCGCCCCCTGATACCCCTGGCCTTCTAGCGCCTCCCTAAGCTATTCCATCGCCCCCCAGGGGGAGGTACCACCCACTTTGGGAACCACTGACTTAGATTGATCAATCTCTTGACTCAGCATAGTATAAACTATGTTATTTCATTTTAAGTTCTTAGAACAGCAAATATAACAGTTGTTCTCATGCTGTTCCCCAACACTAACTTGATCATTTCAGACTTAGGGAGGGGAAATGTTTTGCTTTGCAACAAGTATTACCAAAAAGAACACTAATTATACTGAAAAGAAAGAAAAGTGTACCCAAAAAAATTAACATTTCATTCATTGGGGCTTCTGTCTCAGGAGGCCCGACATTCAGCTTATGAGATTGTTTTAGCCCATGCCACCATTTTCCTGGACAGACGCCTTGTGTTTTTAACAAAATCTTGCTTTTCCATTACAGAACTAAAAATAGAAAATCAAGGCAGTTGAAATTTTTCCTGAGACAACCACAGAATCCCAACAAATACTGTGCTTATATTGCAGCAGGCAACCTGCAGGGGCCAATTCTATGCACTTGGTTTGGTTTCAGTAATAGATTTCCTGACAGAACAAGAACCTCTATCTCCTCAGGGTTGCAACCATTTATGGCCTCTCCCTGCATCTGTACTTTTCAAAGCAGCCTTCTGGAAATAATGTCCAAGGCTGGAAGTATTTTAACATGAAAACAAATGGATTGGAAGGGGTTCACCTGTGTCACTTCTGTTTCTCTGGGTTTGTTAGCTTTTGGAAACTATGTAGCTTGATCAGGACAACTGCTGGCAATCACGCTTAGGAGGCAGAAGATAATGACATAGCCACATTGATAGAATCAGTAGGTTCAGTCTGATAATTTTTTTTTCTTTCTTTCTATTTTTTTGAACTTTATGGATCCCTTCACTCAAGCACCACTCAGTGGTTTGCCATAACGTTTTAGCCGGATGATTTTGAGGCTCCAGAGACTGCTCATGATGAAACATGAGGGTTTTGCTTCCTTCAGTTGGACCACACATTCATATACTGTCATTTTCCTAACATAATAATCCCTGATATTTGCTACTAGGCAAGATTTACTAAGAACCGATAACTTATTTCAAGCAAAACAGATGCAGCCAAGCAACAACAGGGGTAGAAGACAGAGTTCAAGCTTACCTTGCAACCATCAGCAAAAAGACTGATTAATATTAATAATATTAATCAATATTAATATTATTAATGAGGAATTCAGAAACTTCAGTATTTTTCCATTCTCCAGCATAATAAAAAGAAGTCAACTTTCCATACCAACCAATCTGATTGTTGTGCCATTAAATTAAGGCTTCTGTATTATTTATTTATTCATTTTACAGAAAAACAGAGTTGGAAGAGACCTTGAAGGTCTTCTAGTCCAGCTCCTTGCTCAAGCAGAAGACCCTGTACCATTTCAGAATCAGAATCAGAATTTATTTTTGCCATGTGTGTCAAGACACACAAGGAATTTGTCTTCAGTGAACATGTTCAATACCTACCTACATATATAACAAGGATACAATCAAGATACATTCATAGATAGTTTGAATATATAAGCATAATCACCATCATTTGTATATATAGGCATAATCAATTTTGTATATAAGCATAAGATGGAAAATTCATAGTCATAAATATGTAACATTCATCATGTCATCATGCTTTAAAGTGCAGTCATCATGTCACAAAAATCATTTCATCCTTTCACAAAGACCCCCTCCGCACTAACACTGTTCTTTAAGTCAGCAGTTTAGTAGATTAATGACATGAGCGAAGAAACTGTCCTTATGTCTAGTTGTTTTGGTTTGCAAAGTCCTGCAGCGGTGTCCGGAGAGAAAAAGTTGAAACAGATTATGTCCAGGGTGTGACGGGTCCATAATTATTTTTCCCACTCTCTTTTTGTATCGATCAGTGTACAGCTCTTCAATGGAGGGTAGTTTTATAGCAATTATCTTTTCCACAGTTCTAATTATTCTTTGAAGCCTATGTTTACCATGTTGCATTGCCAATCCAGACAGCTATTGAAGTGCAGATTATGGACTCAATGATTCCTTTGTAGAACTGTGTCAGCAGTTCTTTGGGTAGTCTGAGCTTTCTGAGTTTCTTTGGTGTGCTTTTTTAATGACATCTTTGATATTGACTGACAATTTTAGATCTTGAGAGCACCTAGAAATTTGCAGGACTCTATTGTTGATATAGTATTGTTTGATATTGTGAAAGGTGATAGGGTAGACTGGTTTCTTCTAAAATCAACTATCATTTCCACTGTTTTGAGTGAGTTCAGTTACAGGTTGTCCTTTTCGCAACACAAGGCTAGTTGTCCAGTTTCTTGTCTGTAGGCAGATTCATTGTTGTCTTGAATGCCGCCAATCACTGTTGTATCATCTGCAAATTTTAGTATTTTGACAGAGGGGTCTTTCAAGGTGCAGTCATTGGTGTATAAGGAAAAGAGAAGTGGAGAGAGCACACAGGCTTGAGGTGCATCTGTGCTGATTTTACAGATATTTGACATCATTTGACCTAGCTTTACCTGCTGCTTCCTATCTGTTAGGAAGCTTATGATCCGTTTGCAGGTGTGGTCAGGTACAGTTAGCTGAGTCAGTTTGTTTATAAGAATATTTGGAATAATAGTATTGAATGCAGAACTGAAGTCCACAAAACAGATTATTGCATATGTTTTTGGGTAATCAAGATGTTGGAGTATGTAGTGTAGTGTCATATTAATAGCATCATCTGTTGCTCTGTTTGCATGGTAGGCAAATTGTAAGGGGTCTAGTAGTTGGTTTGTGATGGTTTTCAGGTGGACCATCACATATTTTTCTAAAGTTTTCATAATTATTGATGTCAGTGTGACTGGTCTGTAGTCATTTCATTCTTTGATGGTGGATTTCTTTGATACTGGGATGATAGTAGATTGTTTGAAGCAAGAAGGAACATATCACACATCTACAGATTTATTGAAGATGAAGGTGAAGACTGGAGCTAGTTGAGCAGCACAGGTTTTTATGCAGGCAAGAGTTACTTTGCCTGGTCCTGGTGCTTTTCCAGGCTCTAGTTTGTGAAATAGGTCTTGCACCGCTTTTTCTGTGATTACTAGAGGAGATTCATCCAAAGGGATAGAGCTTGTGGTTGGAGGCTTGGCTGCTGTTTGTGTTCCCTGGGTTTATGTGATGGTGGTAGTTGACATTTGTTTTCTCTTCAGACAAATGGCTGTCCAGTATTCTGAACTGAGAAATAGAAATAGAAATAGAAATTTTATTTATATCCCGGCCCTCTCCCGAAGGACTCGGGGTGGCTTACAGGCAATAAAAACACAGTACAACATATAACTAAAAACATAATAAAAACATTAAATAATGTCTGATTACAGGAGGAGCAATAAAATGATATCCAGATTAAAAAATAAAAACCTATTAAAATAATCTAACCCCATTAGCACAGGAAGATCAGGGTGTGGCTATCCCTCAAAGAGGGACTATGGCAGTGTACAATAAAACATCAAATATAAAACAGCATATCAAAATTAAAATTTTCGGAGTTAAAAATTTAAATATATATGTAGCACTACCACCATAAGGGATGCAAGAGTCCAGTTCTTAGATAACTTGGTGTGTCTTAACTCACAGTCACGAACCTAGCGTCTCAGGCTCTCTTGACTCAGTCGCACACCCACTTGCCTCTTCTTGACTGGCCCAGTCCACCTCTGCTGTCTTCCTGGTTACTCTGGCGCCCTCTCTGGTCACTGACTCACTCCCTTGTCCAGACCGGCTCCTGTCCACAGGCTCCTGAGGGGCCTGGTGCCATCCTCTTGTTGCCTGCCTGCTTACGCACAACTCTCTCTCTGGGTCACCACTGCCCCCTTTTGCTCTCTCTGGGTTGGCGGTGCTCTTGCTCCTTCCCTCTCTCTCTGGATCAGTGTGCCCCTGTTGCTTTCTCTGAATCAGTTTTGCCCCTAGCACTCACTCCCTTCTTCCTCACTTCCTCTTCCACTGTTCGCTCTCCTCTCCTCCCTCTCCTCTTCACACTGCTTCATTCTCCTCCTTACTCTCACTCCCTTCCGGCTTTCTTCCTCCCTCTCCATTCACTCTCTCTATCTTCCTTTCCTCTCTTTTCTCCCTTGGTGCGAATTGTGCAGTTCCATCATTGAATGATTCATGCCAGTTAGCTGAGCTCTGGGCTTCCTGAGCCACATGGAGGTTGCCCCGATGGCCACCCAGCTCCCAGCTAGAGTCATGTGATCCTCCCCCCACTACACAGATATAAAAAATTAAGGAGGTGAGAATAATTAAACCATGTTAGAAATTAGTTGACAAAAGCAAAGGGAAGGCTCTCATAACACGAACAAACTCCACGACTATGTGCTCCTTTGGGCTACCCACACAAGGCTGCAGAGTCATGTTTTAACTCCCTTTGGGGAGGCCAGGAGAGTGAGGGGCTACCTTACCTCCCAGAGAAAGATATTCTGTAGACCCATTCCATTATCGTCCTAAAGCTAGACCTTCCTTCCTAGACCAATCAAAGTTCTTTAACTGATGGGGTCTAATTCAGATTCAGAATAGACCTGGAAGGGACCTTGGGGATCTTCTAGTCCAACCTCATGCTCAATGGCTATTCAGTCTCCTCTTAAAAACCTCCAGTGATGGAGCGCCCACAGCTTCTGAAGGCAAGTTCTCCCATTGGTTAATTGTTCTCACTGTTAAGAACTTTCCCTTAATTCCTAGGTTGCTTCTCTACTTGATTAATTTCCATCTATTGTTTCTTGTCCTGCCCTCTGGTGCTTTGGAGAATAGGTTGACCCTCTCTTCTTTGTGGAAGCCCCGCAAATACTCCATACTGTTATCATGTCATCCCTAGTCCTTCTTTTCTCTAGACTAGCCACACCCAATTCCTGCAGCCGTTCTTCACATGTTTTAGTCTCCAGGCCTTTAATTGTCTTAGTTGCTTTTCTCTGCACTTTTTCCAAAGTTTCAACATCTTTTTTTTGTAATGTGGTGACCCCCAAAACTGGATGCAGCATTCTAGGCTTGCAACATACCTTAGCACCCCGACTGAATGGGACACACCATTCAGAATAATGTTCAAGAAATATTGGAATCCAGTATTTTTAATGATGATACGCTTGGAAATTTGAACTAAAAATGTTCTTTGCTTAAGTTATTTGTTCTTATCTGTAAACATTTAGAGTATGTTTACAAACACTGCAAGCAGGATCTGGCTAAAATTGGTCATTTCAAAGCTGTATTCCTCTATCTGTCACATTGAACTCAGAGGATTTTATTTTTGAGTAGACCCTTATTAGATTTCCATGCTAATAGTACTTTAATATGCTTAATTTTGACTGGAATGTGTTTTCTGTTATTAAACAGATACAGTTTGTTATTGTCTTGCTTAATTAATGATGTTATCTAATCACTATTTCTTCAAACCATCTGTTGCTCTTTTTTGGATTTTTGTGCTGCATATTTTAAGAAGTGTACAAATAAGTGCATGATTTAAACATTGCTATAGTTTATTTTGCTATTTTTTAAAAAAGTTAGTCATAATTCTGAGAATAATGTGTAGAATATACTGCCTCTAAAAAAGCTCTTTTTTAATAACCTCTTTGTTGACTAAATCTTAAGTATGCAAATATTTTAATTTTCATGAAATTCCAATAGGCAATTATCATTCTTATCACAGCATATTCTCATGCAGCCAAAATGCAGACACTTTCCAGAGGGGATAAACAACATAATGATCAGTCTGTTGAGAGTTAAAGCTGTCAAATATTAAACTGTTATGAGCTGATTAGCATTTCAAATGTGTTGTCCATCACTACTCAGCTTTTTAAAAAATTAATAAAAAGAAATCAACTCTAATATGCCACTTCTTTGTGTTGTTGTTTTTGAAGGCAACTGATCGAGAAGGTGACCCTATAAAATACATAATACAAAATGGAGATCCGCAACAAGTATTTAATCTTTCTGAAACGTAAGTTACATTTTTCTCTTGAGTGACAATGAATGACCAAAATTGATTTTTATTTAATCAGCTTCTCTCTCTCTGTCTGTCTGTCTGTCTGTCTCTCTCTCTGTCTCTGTCTGTCTGTCTGTCTCTCTCTCTCTCTCTCTGTCTCTGTGTCTCTCTGTCGCTCTCTCTCTGTCTCTCTCTCCCTCTCCCTCTCCCTTCCATTTAATCACATCTGATTTTTGGAGACTCCCTGGATGAGTCCCTGCAGTTTTCTTGCAAGGCTTTTCAGAAGTGGTTTGCCCTTGCCTGTTTCCTAGGCTTGAGAGAAAGTAATTGGCCCAGCTGGCTTTGTGCTCAAGGCAGCACTAGAACTCATGGTCTTCCAGTTTTTAGATTGATGCCTTAACCACTACACCAAACTTGGTCTCCAATCAGCTATACAAAATGTGCAAATATACTTATATATCAGTTTACTAATAAACTGTGTATACTGGTAACTAAATTAAATTATGTCTAAGTTAGGCTTACCCAGGCAAATAATTAAAAGCTTCAATGCAGTAATTTTTCTTTGTCTTATAATAATTGCAACGTGGTAATGTATAGATTCAGGATTGATGGACTTGCAAACTCTTTGAATCAATGATATACCTTTATGATAGACTTCCATGCACATCTATTTTCTTTCATCTCTGCTTTCTATGAAAGCTTACTCGGGTTCTGCAAAGAAAATACCATTGGGACTTGCTTCCATCTATTTAATTGTAGGGTTTAATTGCACATACTTTATTTTTATTTTTAATTTATTTTAGTCAAGCATTTATGAGAAAAACAAGTATAACTAAGAACATACTATATAAACATATAGTTATAAACAGGTATAAGCATATGCATAATAAATGAGTACAAACAAGTGGGGACAGTAGGACAGGGACGATAGGCCGGCTGGTG
>JANHFO010004237.1:133754-143849 GCA_032468095.1 Pareas carinatus
GATGCCATCTCCAGTCCAGGCACTTCCAACACACACAACCTGAGCCACGGCAACGCGTGGCCGGGTCAGCTAGTTGACTATATTAGGAAACAGGGGTCAAAGAAGTGCAGATTAATACAAATAAAGGCTACATTACTGGTCATGTTAGTAGGAGTTTATTCTCAAAAGGCACCTTTTAAACTGAATTTATGCACAAAATGCTTTCAAAACTATCAGGAAACCTTTGTAGATCCAATATAGAAAATTTCCCAAATCATTCTCCTATTTGTTATTCGCATGTCACTTTTAAGTATTAAAATATCAGCCAGTTGCTTTTGTATATCTAGTATAACATCTTTTTTTTCAAATTGTTCTTGTAGTTAGTCTTTTTTAAATCCATGTTCAAAGCTATTTCCAGGATCCAGTCTATGTTAGTCACAGTTTAGTCTTCTGAGCTTTTGAACTCCTGCTGAAACCCATCCTCAGACAACTTCTCTCTAGCACAGTGTGTGCTTTGGGCTATTCTCTATGTGTTATTTATATGGTGCCTCGTTCTGTGTGATTTTTTAGTTGTTGATTAAATCATTGCTGTTGTTTCCTTGTGCTGTCAAACCCTCGCACCCTAAGTAAGTCCTGTTGAGTGACAAGGGGGCTGTTTTCCAGGTTTCAATCACTTCCCTGGCTGCTTTTGTATCTGATCATCCAACAATCTTAATAATAGCTGCAAAATTAAATGTATGTCCTTGTTTGTTGCAATGTGATGCTATTAATGAGTCTCCTCATTTGATCACTCACTTTTGTTGCAATCTGTTGATTGGCTTCCTCCTCATGTGGCCTGCATAGACACAGGGGCAATCCATGCAGGATCCAATATATTACATTGGAAGTATCTCCAAATGATCTTTACAATGGATAATTTGTTTGTTGGTAGCCCTGGATGGTGTGTGATCTTTCCAGATCTTGGAAGCTGCATTCTACTGCTGCACTCTAGCGCTTCTGAGCAGTAAATTCACTTTCATTCCTGAAAACTATTTCCATCTTATTCAGTAGAATTTGTTCCTCTTCCATGACATCATACACACACAGTCTATTTATGATGACAAACATTATTAAAATTAACTTCTGAGTCTATTTTTCACAAATATCCTTCAGTATGTCTAATGTTAAAGTATCCTGCTTCATTCACTGTTAATAGGTCAAATAGGTGCTCTTCTCCTTTAATTAAAATATTTACTTCCTTCTTGTTCTCCTTATGGCCCACCCATTCTATTATTTTAGGAATTTTTTCCTGTATTCAAAACTTCAGCCATGGAAGATTCTTTCAATTAATTTCAAAGTCCAATTTCGAGTCCCTTCCTTGCTCCATGTATAATATTTCAAAAACAGCACTCTTATCACCATTTTATCATTTAATTGCAAACATTGCTAGATCTTCAAACTCACACTTAAAAACTTATTTTGTTGAGGATTGAAGTAAACTTACCAATACCATTGAATTGGTTCCTTATAAGCCTGAAACATCCTCTTTCTCATTTATGGCCTATTTAAGGTGCAACATGAATGTGTTCTACATTCACAAGGACCCACCCTCTCTCTCCCCCACTAGTTCACAAAGCAGGAAAGGTTGGGAAACTGGTGTAGACTACTTGACTCCTCTTTTATCATTGCAAATAAAAGGCTTGCTTTTCCAATTTTAAACAAAGCCAAATCGTGTATTTGTTAATTCAAAACTTTTACAAGCCATTCATCATTCCTATACAATGGCTTTCTCATGCTGCTGAATGAATTAAATAGCTCCCTTTTTATATATGAATCAAAAGCATAAAATGAGAATTCTTGGGCCAAGAGACTTCAATCCATGTTTAATTTTGAAAGCAAAAGTTGCAAACATACTTCAGTCTGTGTATAAATGTGCAGCCAGTGATATAAAGCTGCATCTAATTAGTAGGTTAAAATTGTCCTTGTTATAAAGCATATCCATTTCTCTGCATTTGTTCATAGCACAGTTGTCAAAACATCTGCCTATTTATATATGCCACAGAAACAAGGAAAAGATATACTGCTATTAAGATTAACTGTAGTTCTTTCCCTTCTCTGACAGTCCCATCAGAACCCTTGAGGCATCTTATATCTCTTCTTAACAAAGTGACAAAAATATTTGCCTTTAGGGGAAATTAAGAGGGTTGCAACCATCTTTCTATTAGGGTAAAAAAAGGTTAAGGCACACTCTGATATTGGCAGCACACATGCTTTCTCTGGTAGTTCTTGAACTATTCTAACATTTCTTTTAAAAAAAAAACCTTCAGTTCAATTCAAAGATCTTTGAATAAATAACAATGACATATGAATTCAGTTGATAAAAAGAAGCAGTGCTATCTAAAATAAGATGTTGAAATCTTGATACTTCAATCAAGTGGTAATTAGAGATAGTTCTATCGGTCTATTTCTGGTCTATATCACCTTTATATGCATTTATGTGCATTCATTAAGCTGTTCCCATTCCTGCTTGATTTCTAACTTTTTAGAAACTATGCATCAGAAAGAGAGAGAGAGAGAGAATTTCTTTGGTACTTTGTCAAAAATTGTGAAGTGTTTTGATAAGTTTTTGAGCTCAAAATTTTAACGTTTGGAAAGGGGGGGGATTCAAAGAGTAATTTAATTCCATTCTACACATCGGTTTAGAGGTAAAAATAAGGTCAGTCTTTATTTTTTTTAAAGGTTAATTCTTTAAATACTCTTAGTTTCCAGCTTGTGTTTTGCAAATGTCTTCTAACTGAACAGGCAAAACAGAGCTAGTCAGTGTTCAAATTCTGATCAATGTCTCCATGTCAGTATGCCAGGATAGTAATGGTTATACAGCTTGCAATAATATCCAAGCCTGTTTCTCTTGTAAACGATCAGACTCTTTCTGAAAAGGTAAGCCATCACCCAGACTTGGCAAAATCATGATCTATGTCTTAAATAAAATATTAAATATTGGTTAACCTTTTCATTTCACTAGTGGCACTCTAAAATTTAATTTTGGATGAAGCATTCCATAGATATCTATCAATATCGGAAAGGCATGATTCACTGATAACATAGGTGCTTTAGTAATATTTTAGGCAATTCTGTGTGCTCATATAGTTCTGTAAATAAATTTCCCATTTTGGATGATCTAATTCCTTTTGGAAATTTTGATAATACTAAAAATGACACAACAAACGTTTCTATTTCAGAATTTGTGCTGTACTGATATTGTACACAATACCTTTTAGTTAAGTTAATGCAATATGCCTACATTATATTTATGGATTAATAAGTATATATTTATGGATCTAAACAGAGAACAAACCCTAGTTCCCCCTGACACTGAGGGTGTTACCTAGTTGGGTAATGAAACTCTACCAAAAAAAAAAGGCACCAACCAAGCTCAGAGAGCACCAAGGACACCACATAGATTTTTTTTTCTCTCATGTCACCTCTCATTTTTCCCTGTCAGGCCCATGATAAAGACACTGGCAACTATAGTGCCATGCAGTATAGACTCATCATCCCTCCAATCAAAGATGGCAAGGAAGGCTTTGTGATTGAACCATATACAGGGCTTGTCAAAACAGCAATGCTCTTCAAAAACATGCGGCGATCTTATTTCAAGTTTCAGGCCATCGCAACGGACAACTATGGAAAAGGGTTGAGCAACAAATCAGATGTCCTTGTAAGTATGATTGAATAGATCCTTTCCAGAGATCATTCTTGTACAGTTGATTTAGGATGACTCACCTGTTTTTTCAGACATTTGTTTCTTGATGTGATTGCATTATAGGGACTTTCTGTTGCAGTTAGGGTATGTACTTATTTATTTATTTAGAAAATGTATAGCTGCCTGTTCACTCACAGTGACAATAGATGGCTAACAAGCAATAAAAACACAGTATAGAAAAAATAAAAGCAAAAACACAATAACGCCATGCAACCCCAGCCCATGATATCACACAGTCAAATGAGCCATTTGATGGGCTCCATTTCACTCTCTGTTCTCCAGGGCCACTGGCAAAACCAAGTCTTCAGGGCCTTATGAAAGAGTATCAAAGTGGAAGCCAGACTAATTTTTGAAGGTATTCTAAAGAGAAGCAGCCACCACAGAGAAGGCCCTTAGCAGTGTGAGGAAGGGGTATTTCATTTTTAAAAATTGGTAAAAGTTTGAAATACAAAGAAAGTAGGCAAAATTAGGTATGTGTAAATCTCCATTTGGGGGGGTTCACACATACCCCCCAGAATGTCTGCCATATTTGAATATTTTAAGTAAATTATTTGTATATTTTTAAGTAAATTATTGGAGTTGCATCTCTACTTGGAAGAGTCCCAGGATTTTCCCTTCAAGGTCTTCTGTAATTGTATTTATTTATTTAAAAGACTTATATCATGAAATGCTAGTACTTTTCATAGCCTAGCAGAATATCAGATTATGTTTCCAACATCATCATGATTAAATAGTTTTAAAAGCCATTAAGTAAGCAAGCTACTTATGCAATTCAAGTACTCGGAAAGTCTAATGAAAGTTGACCTTCTTAAGAGACTTAGTTTTGTCAAGTGTATCAGGAAACATGTTTTATAATTTATATGCATATTAACTGTTCATTTTAGTTGTACACTGATGTGAGGCTGGTACTTTTATAGAAATTGTATGCTGGTTTGCCAATGGTTTAGCTTAAAAGCCGTGATGGCACAGTGATTACAATGTAGTATTGCAGACTAACTCTGCTCACTGCCAGAAGTTTGATCCTGAATGACTCAAGGTTGACTCAATCTTCCATTGTTCTGAGATTGGTAAAATGGGATCACAGTTTGTTGGGGGCAATAGGCTGACTCTGTAAACTGCTTAGAGAGGGATAAAAAGCTCTATGAAGCAGTATATAAGTCTAAGTGCTATTACTATTAAGTTACTTGACTAATGTGTGGGGTGTAAAGGTATCAATGTATCAATTTCACTCTTTCTCAGCAACCCAATTACCGGTACTTTTTTTTCCTATCCAGGTAAGTTGAAAAAAACATGGTCTTAATTTGACCAAGGAAATTATGAATTCCCTCTGCTCGCAGCCTCAGTTGCATATAGACTATACTATTCATTCAAGCTCATTTCCAAACAATACTCCATTCCTGCAACCAACTTTATAGTACATTTGAGTTGAAGGGAAAGTAGAAACACAGCTTGATAAGCTCTTTCAATGTACAAGTGAATAAATTTTCCTTGTGGTTACAATTGCCTTGTGCTTGCCCTCCTTGTGCACTCTATATACAGGTAGTCCTCAATTTATGATCATAATAGAGCCCAAAGTTTCTGTTACTAAGCAAGACCGTTGTTAAGTGAATTTTGCTCTATTTTACAATCATCCCTGTCACAGTTGTTAAGTGAATCACATTCACTTATCAGAAGTTCTCTAAAGGTGATCGCGTGATTCCAGGACACTGCAACCATCATAAATATGAGTCAGTTGCCAAGTATCTGTGACTATGATGATGATCACATGATCATGTGACTAGAGCGATGCTACAATGATTGTAAGTATGAAAAACGGTCATAGGTCAATTTGCTCAGTGCCATTGTATATTTGAAGGGTCACTAAACAAACTATTGGAAGTACCTGTACAGAAGTCAAGATGACTTGAGATTTTACAGCTCTATTTTATAAATAGATGTATAGAGACTAATAGGAGATAATATGTTTTAAATATGGATAATGTCATTGGGGATCAATTTGGTGTCACAAAACCTATACCCAGCTGGACTCAGGTGTACAATTTGGAGAGTGAATCTTCAGATAAAAAGACACAAAGCTGCAGACAGATTTTGTGCAGTTAAAATTCAAAAGTAAAAAGTAATATGCAAATGATGGTCTCTGGTATATTATTTAACAATAAAATGTGGCTTGTTTCAATGAAAGCATGTCTTAAAAAATAAAGTTGGTACTACAGTCATATTTGTGCTTTTAAAATCCCGTCTCACATTAAGGAGAGAAAATTGTCTTGTTATTTTATTATAATAAGTTTCTCCATTCAGGCTCCAAATCACCAGCAATCAAAGGAAATTCTTAAATGAGATGCATTTTCTATTTGAGGTATATAGCCCGTTTTGCAGAGTCAACTACATGTTTGATTTTCTGTTTCAGGTCTCAGTAGTCAACCAGCTGGATATGCAAGTCATTGTGTCAAATGTTCCTCCTACTCTTGTAGAACAAAGCAAAGATCAGCTTATAGGGTAATGGATATCTTCATTCCATAACCACCAAAAAGTCACTTATGGTTAAAAATGTACTGATACAAAAACATACAAAAAAACCCTGGTAATGTTTGCAATTTACTGGTTTATTTAAAAGATTTGTATGGCTTCCCATTTAAAAACAAATTCCTGGGCAACTCACAACAACAGTAGAACCCGGAAATATAAAAATCATAAAGCATAAAACCAAGACAGAACATGGTGCCTCAATTATTCCCTTGGGATGCCCGACAACCAGCTTCAGACATCCTCATTCTACCTGACTTAAAAAGCCATGTCTTGATAGTTTTCTGAAAGATTAAAAGGGTGGGAAGTTGCCAGAAGTCTGTGTGGAGAGCTTATAGCTATACCTATACAAATAGGAGCACCCACAGAAAAGGTACACTTTCTACTCTAGCCAATCTCAGATACTCTCAGGGAGTGGTGGTTCCATATACAACTTGGTGCTAGGCTAATAGGGTTCTAAATGTGGTAACAGTACCTTGAATACTTTGAAGGAAACTGGGAGTCAATACAGTTCGTGTAACAGCTTGACAACATCTACAAACAACTAATACTGTATTGTACCACAGAGTTCTGGTTTTATAGATTTATAATTTCTCAGTGGTCTTCAAGGGCACTCCCTTTGCAAATATGGAAAGTAAGATTGCAACATCAGTGGTAAATTAAAAAACATATTTTTTTAAAAAAACCTAGACATTCATCAAACTAAGTGAACAAGTCCACTAAACATGGTTCAGGCAATCACACAAAGCTTTGGTACAAAAAATCCACAGCCCCTAATTGTTTAACTCAAGAAGCATTTGATTTGATGAGCTGAAACTTAGATCCTTTTCACATATTCTGTGAATTAGAATAATCAGAATGAACCAAACAGCAACAGCACCAACCTTCAACCAGCCCACAGCCCCCCAGCAGTATATCACCTCCAAATGACCCTCACCTGGTGTGACTCTCCATCACAAGTCCAATTACAAGGTCCTCACCTGATGTGACTCACACCTGACCCCTCACAAGACCCATCACAAGACCTTCACCTGACATGACCCACACCTGACCCCTCACAAGCTGCATCGCTAAAACCTCAGCTGATGTGACCCTCTCATCACAAAATCTATTGATCACACAAATCCATTATAAGCAGAAGAGCACCAACATTGACATTTCCTAAATTCCACTGAAGAAGTTACCTAGCTTGGTAATGAAACATTCGGAAACCAACATACAAGCTTGGAGAACAGACTTCCACTCTCATCCTATACCCCAACTACAGATATTTGTCACTATTGCAAATTCTGTGAATATCCAAAGCCATGTGAGTAGAATCACCTATACTGCAACCCTGCCTATTGACTGATCAACCCAGCTTAGAGTTTATATAAAAGTATACATTAACCCAAGAGTTTGCTGAAGGGGCTTCTCTAAGCTTAATTTCCTCTGCATGGCTTTCTTTTGCATTAGTATGGAGAGCTTGGAAGGAATCAAGAAATATACTGCAGTAAGGAAATTCAGGTCGGCCATGCAAGATAAATCCCACTTTCCTGTTTTCAAAATATTATTAACCAAACTCTACTATAGTTGCCTTTTTAGTAGAGCAAAATAAAACAAAAACCTGGCCCAATTAAAAACCACACACACACATACACACCATTCTTTAATATTTTTACAGGTTTTTAGTTTGTATGTTGTTATTGTGCTTTTATTGCCTGTAAACTGCCCTGAGTCCTTCGGGAGAAGGGCGGGATACAAATAAAATTATTATTATTATTATATTATTCTGTATAAAAAGACACCATCTCTTAATGAAGATCACCACCTGTAAAATTAAATTATTAAAATGTATGAATCATTTCTAACATTAATGAAAGCTTGCCATCCTGTGGATAATACTAACTTTTAAATCAAAAATATTTGTTTTTCAGAAAAGTAATAATTATTACTTCACAATTACCAAAAACAGTTTGTGATATTGAGGACTGTTAGATTTCCCTTTATGAAGGATGATTATAATACAAGATGCAATACATATTGTCCAGCCTTAACAATGAAACCACTTGAGTAACTTTGGGCCTGTGTCACACACACACACAAAATTCAACCCACTCCCAGAGCTGTGGGGGAAATAGGAGGAGGAAGATGTGTTGAATATGTTTGCTGTCTTGAGTTATTTATAAAAATAATAAATAAATGTTAAACATTATTTATTCATTAGATTTATATGCTGCTCATTTTGCTGTCTAATAACATTAAAATGTTCATATTCAGAACTGAACAAAACCACACGGACCATAGCATACATCATAACTCTCAAGTGAAGAACTCAGATAATAGTTGGCAGCTGCCGATACACTGAATTGGTCCTTTGGAAGACGAGTAAACACTGGACCTCCATCTAAAACAGGGTTCCACAGTGCCAATATAAACTTCCAAGAGTCAATGAGATCATTCAAGACATCAATGTTGTTCATATTACTGTTAGTAAAAGTAGTACAGATAGTTCTTGACTTCTGATCACAATTGGGACCAGAAATTCCATTCTTAAGCATGATGGTTGTTAAGTGAGCCACTCTCCATAATGCTAGTAACATCTATTTAAATTGCTATTGCTGTGCCGCATAGACTACTGTACTTCTAAACAGTCAAATACATGAGACAATATTTGTGGAAATCTGTTTATGTTGATAGAGGAAACTGGCTGGATCTTCAATAGTGGTGTTTTCTATGTTGCTAGGCTACTGTAGTTCTGAACTTGCATTGTTTAAACAATTTGTTAACAACTGTTAACAATTTCTGAAAGTACCTGAGGCTTAACTGCCAGTCTTACTTATTCCATTCTGACGATCTGGCACTCCAATTTTTGTCAGAGGCATAAATCTTACGCGTGTGAGATGTAAGGCAACTTCTGTGTTATATACTTATTGCATTTCATTGTAAGCATAGTTTGTGGAATTTAATAGCTTCTGTAAAAAAATAAAACCTTTTCCTTTATCATGCCTACCAGTTCCCTCTCTAAAATATCTTTGCAGTTTCCCTCAAAAACCATTTTAAACTCAAGTCCTAATATAATACTAAGAGGTAGAATTAAATATCTCATGTTTGCAACTAGTTTTTCTGGATTTCTTTTTTTCTAGCTTCCTTGCTTCCATCCATCTTCCAATTTCCATGCTTCTAATCAATTTTATTTACAACATTTTAAAATCTGAACATTTTTTGTCTTACTGCAAATAAGTCAAAGAATAGAGACAATAAATAACAAAAAGTTCTCCCTTATCAGGATTTTGGAACGCTATGTTCAAGACCAGATTCCTGGTGCAAAGGTCGTGGTGGAATCCATTGGTGCTCGGAGATATGGTGATGGATATTCAGAAGAAGATTATTCCAAATCTGACCTCATGATCTATGCAATTGATCCTCAGACAAACCGTGCTATAATGAGGAACGAGCTTTTCAAGTAAGTAGTTAGGTGCATTGCAGCAGTGAATATCATTTGAGAAATTAAAAATGAAACTTTTGTATTGAGGCACTGGCTGTATTTGCCTTAAAATTGGCACCTTTGTTCTTTTCTGTGTCTGATATTTAAAGCTGCAGACAATGTCATATAGGGACCATATGAATCTGTTGAGTGCCACACAACTGCAACTACTTAAGAAATCACCTTCAGACTTGAAATAGCACATTTTGACTCAGTGCTTGTGTTCTGATGAAAACACGAACTTGAATAGGGCTAATCCTAGAAAGAATTTTGTAGTCTCAATGTTATCTTTCTGCCTTTAAGAAAACAGAGATCACTTCCGGTTCTGAAGGCAACAGGACGTGAGAGAGCGAGCTCTGCCTCTCACGCCTGAAACCCGCCTCTT
>JANHFO010004237.1:152013-162413 GCA_032468095.1 Pareas carinatus
AGGGAATGGAGGGAGAGACGGATTGATAGTTTGGGCGGATAAATGATGATAATAAATAGCCCTCTCAAACCCAGCAGAAGGGGAGCAAGTGAGATCGTCACTGCCAGCCACGGATTCCATCGGCTACAAAGTCCTTGATTAAAGGCCGCTGTGTCCATGGCAGCAACGATGATTTCCGGAGTAACCAGCACCCTCCACCAACGTCGATCGGGTCCTTGCCAGAAGATGACCATGGGGATGATAATTGTCCTCGCCGAATCAGTTCCGATTGGAAAATTGGCAGATGTTGGGTAGATGTTAAGCAGATGTTAAACAGATGTTGTTAACAGGCCAACGAGCAGGCCTCCCAAGCCCAGGCCCAAAGTTTTAATGTCCAGCCATTAGCGGTAGTCCAAGAGGGGGTAACCAGGTAGCCAACTGACCCAGCCTTTCCAAATCCCCCACATCAGAACGGTGAATTTCCCCCCCAAGTCCCCAAACACCCAATCTTCGCTGCGACCAGCTGCAAAACTCTGGCCACAACCCGCCTCGTCCAACCGCGGTGAGGGGGGGGGGAGCTGCCAACCAGCTGATTCCAAGGACTGTGGGGGGGCCCGCCAGCTAGCTGGTTCAGCCAGTTCAGATTCCCACACTCCTCCACGAACATCCTCTTGTCGTTGCCGGCACAGCCAACTGACCAGCCGAATCGGGGGAGGCAGAGGCCTCCAGCGTCCACCGTGCCAGTCTCCGCTGCTGCCGCCTAGGCCATGGCATCGCCGCTGCCGCCGCCGATCTTTCGAGCCCGTGCGGACTCCGCCGGCTGAAAACCAGCCAACCCGGCCATCCCACGGGGCACAAAACTCACCTCAGATGACAGAGAGGTGAGTTCTGCTGGGGGAGAGGGTCAGGGGGTAAAACACCCCCCATTGCCCCTAAATTAGCCACCGACGCCGTCGCCCTCCAACCCGCGACTCAAATGGGCTCCTTCATCGCGGCCATCTTTTTTCTTTTTTTCAACCAGAGCCTGTGGCTGATGGTCTGCAACGCCAGGTCCGTGGTCAACAAGTACCCCCTCATCTATGATCTTATTCAAGAGGGGGGTGCGGACCTGGACAGTATTACAGAGACATGGTTGGCCAAGAGGGGGGAGTTTCCCAACCCCTCCAACCTACGCAGTAGGATACCATGGTCGATGGTATCAAAAGCCGCTGAGAGATCTAATAGGACCAGGATAGAGGAACAACCCCTATCTCTGGCCCTCCAGAGGTCATCCACCAACGCGACCAATGCCGTTTCCGTGCTGTAACCGGCCCGGAAGCCGGACTGGAGCGGATCCAGATAGACCGATTCCTCCAGGTGCCTGGGGAGCTGATACGCGACCACACTCTCTACAACCTTCGCCAAAAAGGGAAGATTGGAGACCGGATGATAATTACCTAAATCAGCCGGGTCCAGGGAGGGCTTCTTAAGGAGGGGTCTGACCACCGCTTCCTTTAGAGAGGGTGGCAGAAACCCCTCATTCAATGAAGCCCCCATAATAACCTGGAATCAGCCTCGTGTCACTTCCCGGGAGGCCAGCATCAACCAGGAAGGGCACGGGTTCAGTAAACATGTGGTCGGGTTCAACCGCCCCAGGATCCTGTCCAGGTCCTCGGGGTGTTTGTGCTGCTCAAAAAAGTCATTTTTATGTGAAAGGTAGAATCATAAACCCTACTAGAGAGACAAGTGGAAAACACAGTCTAATTGTATATTGATTCAAAATCTCAGAATATTTACCTAATAAAGCCAAATCTGTTAATTCAGTAGTAACTTGAGATAATCTAGTTTTATCCATAATCCCAGCCCTTTTTCTTTATTTGACCTAGATATTAAGAAAGGGGAATTAAATTTACACTATTAAATATCCCAGTCATTCATTTTAGAGAACTGTATTTTATTGTTCAGCTTTTCCAGAACTTTCTAGTCAATCATGTACAAAAAACACTTTTACAATATTCCATTGTAAGAGAACTGAGTATATCTGCATCAAGAAGCCAGATTTGATTCTCTTTGCAGTATATTCAAATGCATAGCATTAGCATCAATTACCAGGTGAAAAGCTCTAATGAATGTTCCACGCGACTATTTCTACCAATGTGGGCTTGTTAGGAACGCTCTTTGATTCTTTTCAAATCTCTTCACTTCTTCCTCATATGATTTCACCAAAGGAGACAAGCTGAATGTGCAAAGACAGCTCGCATCCAGATGGCCTTACCAGCTGGCAAATCAGCAGGCACCCCTGCCAATAATCTCTACGAAGAACTGGGTGACAGCACCATGTAAGTTTTCAATGAAATTTTAAATGCTAATAATGCAGGGTGTAATTTTGATACTTTAGGAATTACAGTCATTATGGCTAATCAAATCAATATCTAATCTTCTAAATATCAGCCACATGGTGGTGATCTTTGGGGGGGAGAATGTTGCGTTTATTGAAGGAAGATAAAGAAATGGTAATTCTGTAAGCAGAAGTACGTAGGTAAATTTTGGAGCACCCAAGAGAATTGTGATGAGCATTATTGTCATTTTGATAGTACATCTATATATGTACTAAGTATACTTCAGAAACTTTTATATATGTTTTTACCTCTTTTAAAGGATGCATATTTATTTTGGATATTACAGAATTAGGTAGTTTCTCAAGTCCAGCATGTACCTTCCTGTACAAGTGAATTCTGTTTGCAGCATTGGGAAGATCTGATCATGGCATGTGCGCCTGTGTATGCAGAATGTCAGAAATCTGATAGAATCAATGTATTTCTACATTGAACTCCAAAACTGGAACAGGGGCTGGAAAGAAAAGTGAATAGATTATAGTCTTAACATTTCTTCCTAGGCACTTCACAGAAGACTAGGTTTCATCAGTCTATGAAAATAGCATATAGTAGACCTTAATAAGATTGGACTCTGGATGATGTGTATCTAGACCAAAGAGTGTTCAGTGTGGGGGGGAAGGGATACAGCCAGGACAACAGCAGATTTGGGGGAAGGAGGAAGAGAATTCAAAGGACCATTGGCAGGCATGTAGTCAGAATTAAATATTAAATCCAGAGTACCTTCCTGCAAAGCTGTTTGTAATATAGAACTGACTGTACCTCTAAGGATTTGTAAAGTTTGATCAGTCTAAATAGATCAATGACTTCAGCTGACAATAGTCATAGTAGCAAGTAGATCAGCCAAAGAACTAGTCCACTGGAGATGAAAGATAGCATAGGTCAAGTGAAGCAGATTATAATTTAACTTGCCTTTCCCAATGACCATCATCCAATGAACCCATTCCTTGAAAGATCACAATGCCATTCCGCTCTGTACAGTGGCTTGTGATTACATTTGTTCACTGCAATTTTCTGGTACCTATTTAGTTTGGGGCTTTGCTCAACATAATTAAACCAGAAATGACTAAAAGTTTAAAGTTTGTGGATATACATGAGAATATAGCAATATGAACTGGAAACATTGGCATGACCTACTAAGGAAAAATTCTTGTTCTATGTAAAAGCATGTAGCTTTTTTTATCCCACATTCAGAGTGGTATCACCATTTAAAGTCACCACTGAAAGATCATTACCATAACGACAGAGGAGAATATTTATAGCCCGGAATTGAAAAGAAGGGTCTTTGGTGCTCTCTGAACTTGGTTGTTTTCTTGTAGATGTTTCAACTAGTTAACATTGTTAATGCTAGTAGGGAATGGGGTTTGCTTCAATTTATATTCTAGGGCAGGGGTCCCCAACTTCCAGTCTGTGGACCAGCACCGATCTGTGGCATAACAGCATTCGGGCTGACAACTGGGCGTGCTTGGTTTTTTCCTTGAAAACATTTCACTTCTCATCCAATAACCTTCTTCAGTTCAAGGAAAAAACCAAGAAAGCCCAGTTGCCCTTTGAAAGCACCTTTGGGACAATCATAACTCTGGATGATTAAGAATCTCCATAGACATTTATTTGGCTAATCATCGCCATCATATAGCCATTTGAGACTTACACACAACTCTGCCCAAAGCTAAGGTTATTTATATTCTGACCAAATGTCTTGAAGGCAAGTTGGAAAATTGTGTCAAGATGTTCAAATGTCACATATAAATAGGAAGTAGTACATATAGAAACATTCAAACTTTTGCATGCAACATGAGCCAAAAAAGCCAAATATTCCACAGGTGGAAACTTGAATACTATTTTCAACATGTACAAAATTTTTATACTTACAGCAGAGATTTTAGCTGAGCACTAATCAAGCTCTTTTAGGTCAGACTGCTCTGAGAAACAGATAGAGCTACCTTTAGTAATTGGTCTTTTTAAAAATGTATTGAAGGGATGGATGCAGATGGTATACAGAAACTCTTTTGATCAAGACATGTTTGCTTAAATGGACTATAGCAAAACAATCTTTAACAATCTTTTTGCAAAATAACAACTCATTTCAGTATATATTTCACCATGCATTTTAACTGTTTAATGCCAATACTTAATAATATCTGAAAATTCAAGCCATAAAAGTGCTCTGAAGACAATATTTCTTTTCTTTTTCTTTTCTAATTTCCTTGGGTCTCTCATTCTGTTTTCAACTGAAATCTGTCTTCTGAATTACACAAAGCTTCTACAGATAGCATTTTGAAATTAAATTTCTTTTCCTTTTTTTCTTACTTCTCTTTGGACGTGTAGGCATCAGTAAGTAAACTCTCATAATAGTAGCAAGTGGAAACAGTTGTGTGCTTTTTAAAATAAATACAATTATTTTATTTTTCTAGTATGCAGTATCTAGATTTTATTCACTACTTTCCAAGGGAAACTGGATATAAAAGACTAAAAGCAGTGTGGCCAATAACTTACATCAATAGCTACAGCAAATAGATTTGAGGCCCTTCAGGTTTTTGGTGCTAAATGATATTTCTCCACAGTCAAAAACAAGTCACAATTCTAAAGTCTTTCATTTATCAGAATAATTTCAGTTAAACAACTTAAGCTTTGCAATCATCAACATCAATAATTATAGCTATTTTGTTCCTCATGCCTGCAATTAGGCTTTTCCAAATTAAGATTGACCACACAAAGGAGAGGAGAAAGAGAGAAAAGAGTGACTTGGTTACCAACCACTCTTCCTAAAACTACTTTTCAGTTCTTGGGAAACTGCTTGATGGGCTATCTATGATTTCCATTTTAAAAAGACTTTATGTCTTCACAGATGACCCAAACCTAGAAGAAACAGATAGAAAATAAGAACAAGATTTTTTAAAAGACCCTAGATAGGCTCAAACAAACAGAATAAAAATTATAGAGTCACAACTGGTGATAAAAAATGAAAAGCACATGTATAGGATTGAGGACAGATAACTTGGCAGGCAGTAGTAAATGTGGAAAGGATTGGGGGTATTCTAATTAATTTCAAGATGAACATGAGTTGACAGGATGAAGCATCTGCTAAAAAGGCAAATGCCTGTTTAGACAATATAACCAAGAACCTGGGATCTTTATCGTTAGAAGTCTCACTCTTGATTGGGCCTCATTTGGAATACTAAGTGTAGTTTGGGGTACTGCATAATTCCCCTTTAAATGGACAAACTTGGATGAATTAAGAGGAAGGTTACCAAGATGATGAGGAGACTAGAAATGAAATCATATGATGAATTGTTAAAATGATCAGATATATTTAATCTCCAAAACAGAAGCTTGACGGGAGTTTTTTCCCCCCCACATATCTAATAGTTGCCATATTTCCCTTCACTGGGGGTCATCAAAGAGATAGTTAACCATCTGTCTGAAATGTTTTAACAGATCTTGGCACTTACCATGGGGACAGATCAGGTGAATGAAGGTCTCTTCCACCTGTATAATTCTATGAAAAACACAAGCACAATTGGGATATGACCAAAAATGTATTTTCTGTAATGTTTGGTCCCTCTAGCAATATTAGCTATAATTAATTGTTAGACAGAAAAATCTGATCCTATTTTAGAATGTGGATTTCAGGCTTACATCCTATAATGCTTCATTTTGTTTATTATACCCTTTCCCCCAGTCAAGTAGAAATATAACTTTCTGTGATTTAGTAGGTTAATTACATGTAGATTAATTACACTAGATCCTTAGATAACCTAGAAGAACATAGACTTTTTATTCATTTTCTTTTTCATATTCACTGCATTCATGTTGTTTTTGTCACACATGCTTTCTCATTTGTGATTTTCTTTTCTTTCAAGTCTTTTTCTTCTCTGCCAATTTAAACAAAGCAGGAGAAAAAATATATTGTTAGATGGAGGAGACCGTCAGAGAGCTATTAGCAACTTTGCTTCTCGTGCAATTGATGCCCACAAGCAGTCTAATATCAGAGGAACATTGAAAAACAATTTCCCCAAATCTGCAAGCAATATTACATTTTTATCTGATGAGACTCCCTTAACTATTCAAAACCCTATATATGCTGAAGGTGAATTGCATACTTCTACATCTGAGTTCTTACATGAAAACAAATACATTGCACCCCATTTTTCTCATAGAAAGTCAGCTTTGAAAAATGTTATGTTGAGTGGCACTTTAAAAGACATTGAGCGGGCATGGACCTTACCAAGTCAGCTTACCAGGAAAAATATTTTGCTCATCATGGACCCAATTCAGTGGGACCAGGATAAAACCAGAGTAAAGGATGAAAGTGTTAGAATCCATCAAAGAAGATCTGATAGAAGCAGTCTAGTCTTGAAGACCATCACTGGCACAAGGACATCAGTTAGAGAGAAAGCAAGGCAGTTTGAGCAACAGGCTCTGCAAGAAATGCAACATATGAAATGCCAAGACAAGAAAAGTGGGGCTTCACAGGCGAGTGGCACCTGTGCTCAGAATGAAGATAGAACAGTAGAACCAACTTCTGAATGTTTCCTTCCATCTTCAGGATCTTCTGCACTTTCTTTTTCTTCCTTCCAAGCATGTTCTGAGGTGACTGAACTCAGAACATCCACACCTCCATCCATTGCCATCACTCACCATGACATTCCTGAACAGTTACCCCCTCTACCAAACCATACAGCAACTCCCTCCCCTTTTAAGATGAAAATGCCTGAAGACGAAACAAAAAGCATTCAAGGTCCACCAAAACCTCCTCTCCCACTTCCACCTCCTTCTTCATCCCCTCCACTGCTACCTTCTCCCCCATTATCACTTCCCTTCCCTGCCCCTCAAAGGCTTTCCTTGACTTCCTCACCCATTCAAAGCACTCACCGCCTACATGTTACAAAATGTACTCAGTCAACCTCCAAGCAAAACATGGTGTCATCACAGGCTTGTGTGTCAGAGACTTCTGATTCTTCTCGCAAGCAACTGAAGGGAATTCTTAAAAATATCCATAACTTAGCAGACATTGAAAAATCAGTGGCCAATATGTATGGTCAGATAAATAAAAATTACATACTGCCTAAAAATGTAGACAAACCAAAGCCAATAACAGATATTGAAATTGTACCTGAAGCTGACAAGTATAAGCAACAGAATAGTAATTTGAGCAGTTTAGTGGAGGAACATGAAAAGCCATTCCCATCTCGGGCAACAACACTGTGACAGTCCTGAGTGATTTATTTATTTATTTTATTTTATTTATATGCCGCCCTTCTCCCGAAGGACTCAGGGCGGTGTACAGCCATGATAAAATACAAATATAACAATTAATAAAAACCCTGGATTACAAATTAAAATTACCATTAAAAATTTAAAGCCAAATTAAAAACAGAGAGGGGTCAGGACAACCTGACTTGGGTAAATAGTAAGGTCTTGTGATTGTATGCATAAGATCTGTAGTGGCGCAGTGGTTAGAGTACAGTACTGCATTCTACTTCTGTTAACAGTCGACTGCCAGTAAGTTCAGCAGTTCGAGTCCCGCTAGCTCAAGGTTGACTCAGCCTTCTATTCTTCCGAGGTCGGTCAAATGAGGACACAGATTGTTGGGGCAATATGCTGATTTCTATAAACCCCTTAGAGAGGGCTATAAAGCATTGGGAAGCAGTATATAAGTCTAACTACTATTGTATGATGTATGTTGAGTACCTCATTCATTCCATACATCCTAGACCCAATCAGAATATTTCTTTTTCTTTCTCCTCCACTTCACAGTCTGCTAATCTCTAATACTACTATTCTTGAGCTGATCCATGATTTCATCTTGGAACGGTTAATTGTTCATTTCTTAGTTTGCTGGGCTATGCTAAAGGAGGAAAATGAGAAGTTACAAATCTAAGAGCTGTGAGTGCATTTTAGCACAGTTAGGATGCTAAACAGCAGAGGGATGTTTTATCTGGTCAAAAGGGATTGTCTCAGAAGAGCAACTGTTATGAATAAAGGAGAATATTTGTAGGTCAGGGATGAAATGAGGGGTCCTGGTTGCTCTCTGAGCCTGGTTGTTTCCTTGCAGATGTTTCATTATGCAAACTAGGTAACTAGTTTGCATAATGAAACAGTGCTACTAGCACTGATGATGTTACCTAGTTTTGTGTAATGAAATATCTGCTAGAAAACAACCAAGTCCAAAGAGCAATTATTATAGTCTGTAGGAAAGGAATATATGGTTAAATTACTTGGTTAACCTTAACTTTTCACTGAAAAGCATGTTTGGATGTTGTCGAGAAACAAATGATCGCAACAAATAGATTTGGCAAAAAGAAAAAAGAACACAATTGTTGCAATAACATATCATCTTCTGTAAACTGGTGTGTTTTGTGCCATGGCAATAGGTTTGTAACTTTGATGAAGATTTTTCTATTTACAATTCTCCCTGTTCTCCCTCCTTCTATCCCAGCATGCCTTTTATTACTTCTTTATATGCTGACACTGCATATTCTAAGTGTTCACTTTTGTAATACATTTTCTGTAAAACATCTTTTTTTAAAAAAAAATCCTATTAAAAATACTTTTCTCTCTACTGCATGCTACCTTGCTAAGCATATTTCTTTATCATTTTTCCAACCTGTCAAAACTAATAAATGATCGGAATAATTATTAGAAAAAAGAGGAAATTATAAGCGTGTGATTTTCCCAACAGCTCACACTTAGCAAGAATGTGGCTTTTAAACCCTCTAAACAAAAACTACGTACAGGATTAGCATTCTATTTTTATTAAATTAGCTGCCCTGCTCTAGGGGAAGAAGGTGTGTTCACAGTGGAAGTGGGTTAAAGGAGAAAAAAAAACATTGAGCCAAGGACCAAAGAAGAAGGAATATATATACAGGTAGTACTCAGCTAACAACCACCATTGAACCCAAAATTTCTGTTGCTGAGACCGTTGTTAAATTGGTTTCACCCCATTTTATGATCTTTCTTGCCATAATTGTGAAGTGAATCCCTGCAGTTGTTCAGTTAGTAATCTGGCTTTTCCATTGACTTTGCTTATCAGAAGGTCCCAGAAGGGGGTCACATGACCCAGGGACACTGCAGCCATCATAAATATGACTCAGTTACCAGGAATCTCAATTTTGATCACATGACTATGAGGATACTGCAGTGGTTGTAAGTGTGAAAAATAGTCACAGGTCACTGTTTCAGTGCCGTTGTAACTTCGAACATTCACTAACTAACATTCAAGGACTATCCATACCATAGAAGATCCATCTTCAAATCTTTTGTCATTTGATTAAGTTCAAAACAGTCATGAAGAGAAGATGCTATGATTATTTTTTGTAGGTGGACAAGAGGTAAATAATTTCTCTTGTTTTCCATCTCCCTTCTCTACATATACAATGATCAGTACATACAATGACAGCTCTATTTATAAAAGCTTCTATTAACTACAATTAAAGGAGGGAGGAAGCTTGGAGCTGAGGTTGGTGCTTAATGGGAACAGTAGTATAAAACATTGGATTTTTTTTAAAAAAATCTATCGCTTGAAAAGAGGTGGATTCCATGAAGAAAACATGGACAAAAAAGGTTTAAGCATTTTTCTCAGTTCTCCATGATCCAATAGAATCCTTTGAGAGCACCATGGTCCCAGTATAATAAAAGGTATATTCTTTTTTTCATTATTTTTTTGATTTTGACAAAATAAGAGTTAATTACTTATACCAATAGCAGAGTAAAAAAAGGAAAAAAAGTCATATAAGCTTATATATATTACATGTAGTACATTCAAGACTAATTTGTCTATGTGTGCATTTTCCTTTAAAGTACATCAATGTAAAAACAGCACATCTATTATATTTATACTGTAGCGAATATACCATTTATCTACTACTTGTATCATTTGTTATCGTTTCCTTATCGTTATTTTATATATGTATACATACACACACACACACACACACATACACACATATATATGTGTATATATATATGTGTATGTAGTTCTGGAGTTTTTTGGGTCTTTTCCCGTGTAGGAATCAGAGTATTCATGCAACGTTTCAGCGAGGTCTC
>JANHFO010004237.1:187715-201460 GCA_032468095.1 Pareas carinatus
AGGCTTCAATTGTTTAGAAGACATTTCCTTAATTTGCTTTTCTTTTTAAGGAAAGGGAAAGGAACTTAAAAGTCCAATTTAAATATACCACTTTAAATTTCTTTAAGAATCAGTCTTTTCTTTTTCTTTAGATGTAAAATCCAGTGGTTTTAAAATGTTAACAAGCGCTTCCGCTTTAAATAAGAGCTTTCGTTACTTCAAAGCTTGAATCACTTTCGTTTTCACAGCCTTTCATTCAAGCCAGCGCCATCTTTGATACTTTGTATCTTCCACTTCGTTTTAAAAGGAGATTTTTTAAGCACTGAGTTAAGTTTCTGAAGAAATACTTGTCAGGAATCCTGCTCCTGCTCCGTCTGCTCTGGAATATTTTTGTTTAAAAGATCTGGTGCAGAGATGGTCGCGATGCTTCCTTCTGCTTATAGCAGAATCGTCCCAGATGCGGAGCTTCTGCCAGATCTGCCTGGGGAGCTCTCACCCTTTCAGCCCCAGGAATAAAATCAGGGGCCCTAGGGGAGCTCTACTCAGATCTGGCTGTTCACCTTTCCCTCTTCTCCCGGGGAAAAGGCTTTCCAGCCGCCAGGCAGCTGATTTTCGGCTGTCAAAGCGGCTAACACGATCACGGGGCTGACAGACCCAAGGGATCCGTCTTGCAGCGTCTGCGGTGCCACTGGAAGTAAAAGACTATTTGATATGCATTAACTATCATTTACAAATTGTACACAAAGCTGTAGTGGTATTAATCCCTTGACAAATAATGTTTAAGTAACCTATATAGGTGATCTTTACTTATGACATTGCTGAACAAATGATATTTTTAACTGGTCCTTGAAATAACAATCCCCCTACCATCATCTGATCAAAATCTGGGCACTTGACAGTCCACCTGCATGGAGCCCTCTATCTGCTTCTACCCGATGTCTGCCTTTTTGGATGCCCTGCACTCCAGTGTCCCTATCTACCACCTCCAGTTGACTTTTGTCATCTTCCTTTCGCTGCTGACAAGCCAACAGCTGGCTTGGACTATTGTTGACTGCAGCTCCTCACTGTGCAGTCTTTCTGAAGCCTTCCAATGCTTTGTACAGTCAGCTGACTTACTGTGGGCCAGACTAGATGTGCCTTGTCAACAGTGGGAGGAAGGTGGTAAAGGTCAGCTGGGTGCAGTATGGTTACTAGAGGCAGTGGACAGCAGGATGTCCAAAAAGAGCAGGGATTGGGAAAGCTGAAGCAGAGGCAAGCACAGCAGGTCAGAATCCTGGCCTAAAGATGGCAAGGTTTTGGCCTAACGAGGGAAATGTAACTGGGAATACTCAAACTGCTACTGCTAAGTGATATGATCACTTGATGTTTCTCCTAATGACATCACTTAGTGACAGAAATTGTGGTCCAATTGGGGTTGTTAAACAAGAGTAATCTGTAATGCAAGAAAAGAAGGTTCCTATTTAGAAGAAAAATATAATGACTATTAACCTGAATATAATAGAAAATGTAGTACCATGCAGTATGACAAAAAAACACAGCCCAGAAGGAGACAAGATATTTATCTCTTGTCAAATGACTTTTTTTATTTTACATTCATATCTGGGTCTTCCTTTAATCAGAACATTAAGCACGAGATCATTCTATTTTTATCTTAACATTTAGGCTAAGAAATTTATTTTTATTTTCCCCTCAGAAATTCAAAAAGGCATATTCCTTATCCAAAACTTTCCCACTAGAGCAAAGCTTTCCTTGGTTGTACTGGATAGTCATGACCTTGGGATATATATCATTCAATATAGTTTAATTACTGAGAGTGCTTTGAGTCTGGGCTTAATTAGTCATTACAGAAGTTTCAAAGATAATGTAAAGATTAAGAACACTTAGAACACCCAGTTGTGGGAGACTAATCTAGCATCTGCTTTTATGTTCAGTTATTACTATAATCCAGCATGTTTAGAGGCACCCGGGTAGGAAGGTTGCCTTACACATCAGAAAGCTAGAACATGTGAAACTACTAGTTTGTCCAATTTCAGGGAGTTAGTGGAATAGAGAAATGTATAGACATCAACTGTGGTGGCACAGTGATTAGAATGTAGTATTGCAGACAAACTCTGCCCTCTGCCTGGAGTTCGATCCTGACCAACTTAAGGTTGACTCAGGCTTCCATCCTGCTGAGGTCGGTTTTCATGCCTAAGACAAGACTAGAACTCACTGTCTCCTGGTTTTTAGATCAGCACTTTTAACCACTCCACTAAACTGGCTCTCAATGATGTTACTTTTTAAAGCTGTATGGGTTGACAGGCATTTTAATAGTGATCATGACAGTATGCACATATTTAAACAAGGAAGTTTAGTTTTCATATTCAGACTATAACGATTTTTGTAGTAAATAATATGTGCTTCATTTCTGTTGCCCTAGCATTGACTGGGAACAACATCTGTAATTTTTTAATAGCTTATCTAGGATTTTGTCAATAGTTTAATGTTTCAATTTTATGGGAAACATCCTAATTTGTACCTTTTCAGGAATTGGACAGGAGCACTTTTTTAAGAAGATAGAGGCAGCTCACTGTGTGGCCTGTGACATGCTAATTCCTGCACAACATCATCTTCTTCAGAGACATCTGAGATCTGTTGATCACAACAGGAATCGCAGAGTAAGCAAAATTAATTCATTTACTTTTGGACAAGTCTATTAACTCTGGAAGATAATAGCCTTGCAGCAAGTGGACATGTAGAAAGAACAAATATATTTATTTTGTTAACTCTTTCATCCAGGGATCAGTTAAAGTGGAAAGAATTTTCATGTCTCCTTTTTTGTCAGTCAAATCATTTCAAAGTAGTATTCATAATTGTTTTATAAGCCTCACATTATTAATAATGTCATGTGAAAAATAAGTACACACTATGTAAAGTTTTTCTTTTTTAACGTGGACATACAATATTTATCTTCATTATAACAATATATAAAGATAAAGGTGATATAATTGAACCAAAGAAACCTATGAAAAATTGACTTAATAATCATTCGTTCAACCAAAAATTGGCAGACATGTCATACCGTTCTGTGGAAAAAGTAAGTACACCCTTGGCTGTAATATTTATATCACCCTCTTTGGCAGAAACAACTTCAAGTGGGGGTTTTGTTATAACTTTCTCACAGTCTTTGATATTGCTTCAGATGTTTTTTTCCATTCCTCCATGCAAAATTTGTACAACGTTGGAGGCATTCTTGCATGAACAGCCTGGTTCAAATCACCTCGCAGCATCTTCATTGATTTTAGATCTGGACTTTGATTTGGCCATTCCAGATCTCACTATTCAATTTTTTTCAGCCATTCCTTAATGGATTTACTGGCATTTAGAATCATTGTCATGTTTGAAAGTCCACTTTTGCTTGTGCTCCAATCTTCTGACAGACGTTATCACATTATCCTCAAGCACCTTCTTATACAATGAAGAATTCATAATGGATTCAATAATGGTGAATTACTCAGACCTTGATGCAGCAAAGTAGACCCAAACCATAACATTTTCACCACCAGGTTTTAGAGCTGGAATCAGATCCTTCTGCTGAAATGCTCTCTTTGGTTTTCACCAAACATGTCTTTTAGAATGTGGCCAAATGAGCCTATCTTTGCCTCGTCTACTCAAAGTAGATTGCCCCAGAAATCCTTGTCTTTGCTCAGATGTTCATAAACAAACTTTAGTTTGCTCTGACGTTCTGGACAGTAAAGGTTTTTTCCTGGTTCACCCTCTACAGAGATCTAATTTGTGCACCTTCTTATGGTAGACCCATGCACTTTGACTTGAATACTGTACAATTCTAACTGTAGGTCACATGGTACAATTCTGGAGTACTTAGCAACTTCCTTCAGCATCTGTCATTCTGCTCTTGGGCTAAACTTGCTGGAACCACCTGGCCTAGGCAAGTTGGCAGTTGTTTGAAATCCTATCCTGTCCATTATCTTCCGAATAGTGAAATGATTGATTTCCAATTGTTTGGTGATCTTTTAAATCTCTTTCCAGACTCACAGACATCTCTAAACGTCTTCCTAAAGATCTCAGAAAGCTCCTTTGAGCTAGACATAGTTGGACCATACCCTTCAACAACAAAGAGCAAATCAGACTAAATGTCTGGGGTTTAAATAAGACAGGTTCCTTCCAGATCATCTCTAATGATGTTCTTATCATTTGCACCTAATCTGATGCACTTGATTCATATTTGAGGAGGGTGATAACTATAGGAGTGTACGTATTTTTTCAACATGCAAAATTTGCATTTATGTTTTTTTAAATTAATGTTGAAATTAAGATCAAATATCTGTATGTTAAAATATGTTGAAAAATATGTTAGAATTTCAGTGGAGTGTACTTACTTTTTCACCTACTGTTTGTGTTCCAGTTTGAAAGGCAATAAGATGATACAAACAAACTATGCTGTATAAAAATAAGAGGTTATTGTAAGGTTCCAAATCAGATACTTATGCTTGTGTTCTCAGTACTGTAACTCTCCTTTATAGAGTAAGAAACATTTTTCAATTTAAGAAGAAATGATGAATACTATAGAAATACTATAGAAAGAGCTGTAGTGGCGCAGTGGTTAGAGTGCAGTACTGCATTCTACTTCTCTTGACAGTCGGCTGGCAGTAAGTTCAGCAGTTCGAGTCCCATTAGCTCAAGGTTGACTCAGCCTTCCATCCTTCCGAGGTTGGTCAAATGAGGACTCAGATTGTTGGGGGCAATATGCTGATTTCTGTAAACCAATTAGACAGGGCTATAAAGCACTGTGAAGCGGTATATAAATCTAAAGTGCTATTGCTATTGCTAAAAGGCAAGCTATACATCAACATTTCCGAACTTGGAGTACTTCTAGAAGTATAGACTTCGATTACAGATTCGTCAACAATTGCCATGTTTTCTAGAGAATTTGAAATTTAATCATAGTCAAGGGTTGGAACATTTGTTGCATCATACATCTCTATGGCTAAAGGAAGGTTCACCCTGCAAATAGCCAGAAGACACTGGAGTTGAGTTGCGACCCTTTAGCTAAAGTCTACCTCTGTAATCACTGGGGTTGAAATCAGCATTGTATAGGTAAAGTCTGTCCTCTTTGGAGAACCAGCTGTTGCAACGCTTTGTCCTTTCAGAATAATATTCTGTGTCTACCTACAGGAACAACAAAGGCTGGTGGTTCCTTTGGAAGAGATATTTTTACAGATCTAACAGTCCTTTCCCCTAACAAAACACCATCTTATCCACATTCCTTATTGCATTGTGGAGTTATTTGCTAAGGAATTTGCAAACTGAAAAAGCTGGCTTCAACAGTGGAAACTATACATCGCTCACGGTTGAACCATGGAGTCCTACTGCCAACTTACCTCTACATCAGAAGTCCCAAACTTGGCAACATGAAAGCTTGTGGACATTAACTCCCAGAATTCCTCAGCCAGTCATGGAACTCTAAGAGTTGAAGCCCACAAGTCTTGAAGTTGGATTTATGACAACTAACTTCTGAGACTGGTGCAAAAATAAAGTGATATGGAGAAAATATGAAGAGAAATGTCATATAATTTTAAAAAAATCAAAAGGGATCAGCTGCACCACATTTTTTCACCAAAAAGACTACTGTAATAGCAACTTGATGTTTACACCAATGACTTGTATTGTATGTGAAGAGTCCAATGTCAGTGTGACTTTAAAAGATCATCAGCTTTCCTGACAACACCAGTAGCACAGCTTTAATTTTCCTGAAACTCATAATGACTATACATTGTACACATACTAATGGCTCAGAACTCATCAGGAAATAATTTATTTTATCACATGAAAGGCGCTGATAAAATCAAAACATTAGATCTACCATGAGGTGAGCCAATATCATTTCTTTAAGCCAACACAGCTCTAAGAGGTGTTTTAATGAAAGATCACAATATCAATCTCACTGTATTTTAAAAGCAATTTTTCTCCACTTTTATAGTAAGTCAGTTATAGAAAATCAGGTCTTCCTGTCTGACCCCATTTCAGCCTTGAACTGTTTTCACTTCTTGACACTGACAGATCATAACTCCTTTTATTCTGAAATGGGAAGAAACTCTTAAAAATCATATTGGTATTGATTGATTCTGAAGACTGCTTGAAAGCATTTCGTGTACTGTGAAAATGTTTGAAATGGGCCTATCTATCACAGCTGAGAGTTTCCAAACTCTATAATGTATCTTCTTCCCTTAGTACAGTAGGTTCCTTCCAACTCCAAGGAGTTATCTTTTACAATCAATACTCATAAGATTTTCCTGGCTTCAGAAATATTACATATACAGTATAATTCAAAGGAACAGGCTCTGCATGAGAAATGAAGCTATTCCTTTGCTTTGACTCACATGAACTTTATTATGGTTTTACTTAAACAGAAGCAAATTAACTAAAAACAAGGAAATGAAAGATCTGGAAGCACATAATGAGTCTCATCTGGACTGGCATCACAAATCAGCAACATTATATGCATGAATTATATATAATGCATATTATTGTACCATAATCATTGCCACACACAAGAAATGGCATTAAAAAAAGCAGACAACTTCTGACGGACAGCGTGGTGGTGAGGCAGCAGACAAGGGAGGCTCCCAAGCCAAACTGCCTGACAGCTAGTAGATCAGGTCACTTCCATGCCTGGAGCTGACCCTAAAGTTGCCCTGGAGTGGCAACGAAGGAAGGGGATGGTCTACAGCACTGGGGGAGGTGGCAACCAGCCTGGGACTGGGAAGGGATCCCTCAAAAGATCTTCTATGCTGTGTTGTGTTCTTTACAGCATTTAGCCGCAGATGAGCCTGAAGCAAGAATGAAAGCTGCTTGGAAATAAACCACAAAAAAGCGGGCAGTCATCTAGCCACCTGAGTGAGTTTTTCAAAACCCTACCCCAACGGATTTTGTTACCTGATTAAAAAGAATTTTAAAAAGTTAACACCCGAAAGAGGGAAAAAATGGCAACTGAAAACAGAAGGGATTGATTATAAAAAGAAAAAAGAAAAAAGCTTTGGACAGAAATAAAGAGTCTAGAGGTGAAATGACTTTCTATCTATATTAAAAGTTAAATCATATTGCTTCCACAGTGCAAGATTGTAAAATCCCTAAGATCTTGTTGATTTCAAAAAGAATAAAAATCTGGTGGTGAAGTGAAAGTGAAAAGTGAGTGCCTGACCAAAGTGGGCAGCAGCTATGAACTGTTGATTCCAGTGATAAAGGATAATATTTGGACTTACAAAGAAATGAAACTCCAGGACTTGTTGCTAAGCAAAATATAAAGCGGGGTTATAAAAAAAATGACAACACAAATACTAAAACATATGCATGGAATGCTAATGGCATTTATGGATTTATAGAAAACCAATTTCAAAGAAATTCACAAAAAATAGATGACAGGTGTATACAAAAGCCAAATGAAAAAAAATCAAATTAAAGAAAAGACAGATGATTGCAGTATGGACAACAACACTGACAAACTGGAAACAATAGAAAGAAAGCAACAAGTTGCTGGAGAAGTGACTATACTTAAGAAGGAGAAATCAAACCACAATTTAAAAGTCAAATGGAGGTTCAAAGAAAGCTGTAATGTTGCTAAAAATAGAACACCAACCACCCCCATGAGCACCATATGAAGCAAGCAAGAAAAATGAATTTACAAAACAGCTTCAAAGAAATGCAAGACATCAATAGAGAAACCTGAGGAAGTCTGGAAAAAAATAAGAAGAGAGAAGTGAAACAGTTTCAGAGATGAAGATAAAAGAGAGACACAGATGTAGAAGTTATGAAAGAAACTTGTACAGATAAAAATATCGTAAAATGAAGAATTGAATATGAAACTTAAAGTTTTGTTTTATTGAATGATTACATATATGATTTAAAATGCTATATAGAATAGAATTTGTAAGTTTTTAATATTGAGTAATGACTTATATTGCATGTTGGATAAAAGGAAAAGATAATTAATGTTTAAATAATAAAATGGGCAAAGTTATATGGATTAAAATGGTACATTTGACAAACGATACGTTCGTTATTATGTTTTGATAAGATAAACAGGATGAGCTATAAAATTTAAAATGTAGGTTGTTTAAGATGTAAGAGGCTTAATAAAATTAACAAATGATAAATTTGTGACAGAGTTTTTAAAAATAGAGTAAGATGACTTTGTAAAATGTATAGAAGCCAAACATTGATCTCTTTCGTTTGTAGTAAAGAAGAACAAAGAAAATTAGATGATAGATTGGTGGAGATTTGATAAGGAAGCAATAAAAGAGAAATATTTAGGATAATTAAAGCTAAATAACTAAATAGACTGTAAAAATGGAATGATATTGAAGTATATTCTAGATTAACACTGGTAAATCACGATATGGTTGATGTAAATTTATATAAATGAAAAAAATGATTTTGTATGTGATAAGAAATTATTTAAATGTGTAATAGAAGAAAGGGGCAAGTGTTAAAAAGTTTTAAGATTATATGATTCTATAAGCACCAAGGGAGGATAAACGATAAGGTTATCCAGTTGGCGGATGCTGATTGGAATATGTTATGTGTTTGTTTGTTATAATAAAAAAATAAAAGATTCTCTTAAAAAAAATAAAGAAAAAGCAAGACAGACATTTGCATATATACACAATGCATCTATAATAACTACTGTACTTAAACAGGAAATAAAACCTACACTCACTCACACTGATGATGTTACCTAGTTGGGTAATGAGATGTCTGCAAGCAAACAATCAAGCTGAGAGAGCACCAAAGATTCCATATTTATAAATAGTGACTATAATTTAAATCAAAAGTCATTTCTCCATATTTAAAGAGTATGACCAAGTTATTTGTCATATTCTTTATAGCACTTTACAAGTGATGTGCTGTCTCCTAGTTATTTGTCAGAGTCAGTTTGGTTTAGTGGTTAAGGTAGCATAGGCTAGTAATCAGAAGACAATGGTGAGTTCGAATCCTGTCTTAGACATGAAAGCCACCTGGGCAGCCTTAGGCCAGCCACGTTCTCAACCCAACTCACCTCACAGGCTGTTGTGGGGAAAATAGGAGAAGAAAGGAGTATTAGAAATGTGATTGGTTAATAAAACTCTGCTTTTAGAGTTCTGCTTGTTTGAACTAACTATCCCTTCTGCTAACGAGTGATTCTGCTGGAGAGAATTCAATCTCGACTCTTATATGGCATTTCCAGCCTTAGCAATGAGCTCCTACATCCCTTTAAACTTTCCTGTGAAGCGTCTTGTTTAAGGAGACAGTAAATAATACCCAATGGATCCAATTCCGTATGAAACATTTCCCTTAAATGCAATTGGAATTAGTTAACATTACAATTGAACTTCATCAGCTGAGCTTCTGTTGTTGTTGTTCTGGTTTTATTTGTTTTCATCCAGATTTTTTTT
The DNA here is from genome assembly GCA_032468095.1 of Pareas carinatus. Taxonomy (NCBI): domain Eukaryota; kingdom Metazoa; phylum Chordata; class Lepidosauria; order Squamata; family Pareidae; genus Pareas; species Pareas carinatus. The sequence goes on from JANHFO010004237.1 coordinate 197,126, forward strand.
GGGGGAAGGGAGGGGGTGAGGTCTTGCAAGATTATTCCAGTGAGACCAAAAGCTAACCTCAGCTATCAAAAATCCTTTAGCCAAAAAGAATATTGTACACCTATCTTGTATTTGTAAGATAACATTAAGGCCCCCAGACTGGCTGGCCCAACCACATATCCGTGAATAGTTGCAGGATCCCTTTCAAAAGACAGCCGCTGTATTGGGGATTAGTATACAGGCAGTTCTCGACTTACACCAATTCACTTAGTGATCATTCAAAGTTACAACGGTACTGAAAAAAGTGACTTTTCACACTTAGGACCATTGCAGCATTTCTATGATTACATGATCAAAATGTAGGTGCTTGGCAACTGATTCCTATTTATGACCATTGCAGTGTCATGTGTTTCCCTTTTGCGACCTTCTGACAAGCGAAGTCGATGAGGAAACCATATTCACTTAGTAATCCTGCTACTAACTGAAAACTGGAGTGATTCACTTAACAACCGTGGCAAGAAAGGTTCTAAAATGGAGGCAAAACTCATTTAACCAATGTCTCATTTAACAATATAAATTTTGGACTCAACTGTGGCGATTCTGTCTAATTCAAAAACAGGCATGTTTACTTTTAGTCAGCAGAGGGCAGTACCTTCCTTTCCAATAGAATTTCTCCTACTTATTCTTTCAACATAGATGGCCTGTCGTAAATTTGAAGTGGGGAGAGAGTTTTATTTATTTACTAATGTTCATTCATGTCCTTTGTCAATCTGACTTTGTCATATGCAAATCTAATAACACAGGCTATTTCTCCAATGATTTAGTTAAAATTGAAAGAATTGTCTCAAAATATATGAAAGAGAAGGAGGGGAACATGCTTAAGAAAATCATATAAAGGTAAAGGTAAGGGTTCCCTCCAGCTGAGCCGACTCTAGGGATGGTGCTCATCTCTGTTTCAAAGTCAAAGAGCCAGTGCTGTCTGTGGTCATGTGGTCAGCATGACTAGATGCCTAAGGCGCACAGAACGCTGTTACCTTCCCACTGAAATGGTCCCTATTTTTCTACTTGCATTTTTACATGCTTTCGAACTGTTAAGTTGGCAGAAACTGAGGCATGTAACGGGAGCTCACTCTGTTATGCAGCGCTAGGGATTCGAACTGCCAGTCTTCCAATCGACAAGCTCAGCATCTTATCTACTGAGCCACCACGCCCCTCTCTAAGAAAATTGTAACTACTCTTTTACTGTATCCTTCCATTTTATAGAAGCTGGAATGAAACAATCCACTCAAGGTGATACTGGTGAATCTTTAGCAACATTTTAAAAGCCAATTTGTATGGAATCACCAAGTCTTGGGCAGCTACTGTGTAGTTGTGGTTTTATTACACTAACAAAACAGCCTGCAATCTGAGATTCACCAGCCATTCTCAATCCTAGTCAAGGATAAGCAGCCTTACAAACCATATCATGTTGCAGCTCAGGGCAAGCACCCAACATATGTGGTTTGACAAAAGATAGCTGGGACTATCAATAGACAAGCCTTGTGTGCTATCTCCAGAGGGACTGTTCATGAATGATCTAGAATATGCATGCAGATCTGACCCACAATATTAAGACAGCTTCAGTAAAACTATGGATAGATTTACGAAACTTGTCAATTCATGTCAATACAATATATGCTGTTCCAATACATAGCTGGTGTTGATGAAAAGAGAGCCAGTTTGGTCTAGTGCAGTGATGGTTAACCTTTTAGACACCGAGTGCTTGGATGAGTCACGGCTAATGAGTTGTGGCTTGTGATGTCATCCCCTGGTGCCACAACTCTCTTTCTGAGCATATGCATGACCCCCGTGACATCATCACCTGGTGCCACTACTCCTTTCTGAGCATGTTCAGCTCTGGGGCAATATCAGGTTGACTTGATTCTTGTGCCAGCAGAGAGGGCCTTAGGTTTGCCATCACTGGTCTAGTGGTTAAGGCATCAGGCTAGAAAGCAGGAGATTGTGATTTGTAATCCTACCTTAGTCATGAAAGCCAGCTGAGTGACATTGGGCTAGTCACTCTCTCTCTCTCTCTCTCACCTAACCAACCCACTTCACAGGGTTGTTGTTCTGCGGGAAATAAGAGGAGGGGTGTGTATTGGATAAGTTCACTGCCTTGAGTTTAAAAAAATAATAAAGGCAGAATGCAATGCTTTTAAAATAATTAAAATTAAATGGATTAAGATTAAATGGATTAAAATTAAACGGATTAAGATTAATGGACAAGGTTAACGCTTAAAAGAGTAAGCCTATCAATGTTGTATCTCTTATTAATCCTGTTAAAGAGTTTGAGTATATATTTTCAAGCTTTTATCCCTTTATTGTGGTCCTGGATTAGGTCTGACTCTGCTTTCCAGCCCTATGCACTTCCATGGCATAATATGTCAGGAAGGGACCTATCCAGATTGAGACTGCAAGGAAAAGAAAGGGGAAGGATGCTGGTCTGCATTCTAGGAATAAGCATCAGCATCTGGACAGATAGTGTGGTTCTGAGAACACACACCAATGATCTAACAAGGTTATAGAAGTCTCTGTTTAAAGACAGTTTCCTGTTAAGCATCTGACTTTAGCAGAAATCTGATTGTTGGTAAGCTAAACAAACTACAAAAGTATTTTACAGGATTGAATTGTGATATCTTGATTCTCTTTGAGTGTGATGAAACTATATCTCTCTGAGGACTTGTAAGCGCCTTCTAGCCTTCACCTCACATTTTATGATCCTTAAGATGGTTTGCCGCAAATGACAAAACTAAAACAATTGACTAAATAATCTTTTATTTTTTTGCAAGCCTTTTTCTTGTAGTTGATTCTTTCAACCATTTCCAGAAAATGTTTTATGACTCCTTCATCCCCATCTAAAATCAGATTCCCTGATAAGGTTGCTTTACAAAGAGCTGAATTTCCAAGCCATTGTTGCAATAAATCAACTGCCAAAACAAATTCTGGAAAACGCAACCTCAACAAATACAGTGCAAATTAACAGTCTATTTTTTTCTACAAGTTCAATGTGGCAGATATGAGGGTCTTCAAGGCTGAGATGTTAACTCGCGATAGCATTCTAATATCACTGGCATGTTTCCCTGCAGATCTAAGAGAAAGGCTAAATATTCAGGGGGGGAACTTAAACCATAGCGCCCCAACTAACAAAGGTCACCCACCTCTGCTTAGACTACCTTCCTTCGGCAATACAAAAGAGGGCAGAAATAATCATGGCAATGAGGACAAATCTCCAGACTTCCCAGTTGAATATTATTCCAGTCCAAACATTGCTTCTTTCAAGTGCCCATATGGAGCTATCCAATAATTATTTTTGTTTAGGAAAATCCAAATGCATAGGTACAAAATAGGTGTTTTTTTCACTCAACAATGTGTTTTGTGACACATTTTGTCACAAATGTTTTTGACATGTGACATGATGAAATGTTTTGTGACATGATGATTGTACTTGATAACACGATTATGAAGGCATCTTATGATTGTAATCACAGTTTGTCAATTATAGCCTTATGATTGTAATCACAGTTTGTCAATTATAGCCTGTATGCAAGTATAAGAGCATGTACACTGGAGACAAATTCCTTGTGTGTTCAGATACACTTGGAGAATAAATTCTAATTCTAATTAGAATAAATTCTAATACTAAATTCTAATACTAATTCTAATACTAATACTAAATTCTAATACTAATTAGTATTAGAATAAATTCTAATACTAATTAATATAGAAGGTGAGGCCTCTCCCTTTGTTTTTTCCAGAGGTCTCTGCTTTTCTGTCTGCTCTCAACATTTGAAATCCTGGAATGTGCAGACTTTTGTCTTCAATTGATTCATTAAGCCAAGTTTCAGTAAAGCATATTATTGCATAACTACCAAAGTCCTTAAAAGATGTGCTTATTACATGTAGTTCATCCATCTTATTTACAATAGAGCACACTTTAGACAAGAAAATAGAAGGTAGTGGAAGTTTTGTATAATTTCTCCTAAGCCTTTGTGGAATTCCAGCTCTTCTTCCCCTCCCTTTTTCCTCCTCCTACCTAGAGTAATAGATTCTTTTGTTAACAGATTCTTTGTTAACAGAGGAGACCATGCAGGGAGAGATAGCTGTAGTCATTTTGATAGGAGAGTCTTTTGCTTTCATTTGTAATCCAAAGTTATTGATTAATATTCAGCAAAATTTGATCTTCTATGTTAGTAAACCTTTATGTTCTGTGGATTGCAAAAATTTCAAACTAAAACTATGGAGCGAACTAGTAGGCCAGAAAATCATCTGGCTACGGCGGTTGGACATCCCTTATCACAGGCCGAATTTATGGACCCA
>JANHFO010004237.1:260002-271026 GCA_032468095.1 Pareas carinatus
TAGATAGATAGATAGATAGATAGATAGATAGATAGATAGATAGATAGATAGATAGATAGATAGATAGATAGATTTGGAAAAGTACCCCAAGACTTGACATGCAAAGTTGCTACTGTTATCAGAAAGATTGCAAGCCCTTTTTTCCACAGACAGCTATGTTTTAAGTTCTTGCTTTCTAAAGAGTCCAAATATTATACGATTTATTGCACTAACCTGTCTGTGTTCCATGAATTGGTTTAGATTTGAAATTAGTTTAGATTTGAAAACCATTTAAAAGCCCCATTTAACAATGCATAAACATGTGAGGAAATGTATGTGTTTATTTTGCAATTTGGATTCTGACAGAGATTATACTTTTTTAAAAAAAATCCGGTGTGATTTGTGAATTTGATATCCCTAAACACCTCAATATGTACCTCTCCTAGATAGCGCTTGGTTCTTTGATGGAATAACATCAGACTTTACCCTTGCATAACACTGAACATCGTGATATCCTTTTAATTTGCGCCCTCAAGAGAGGAGATGCAAGACCACCAACAGAGATCCAGGTGCACTTGATTGCTGCCGGCAGAAAAGATGTAAAATCAAAAACAATTCGGGAGGTGGGGGGCTGGGGGAAGCAGATATTGTGCAAAGAGAGCTTGCCACAAATCAAGTGAGAATCAGAGCTGAAACACGGCAACGATAGAAAGTTTGTATATTCATGCACAGCTCATCAGGAAGTGGAAAAGAACAGGCAGTGAAAGAAGTAGGTCATTACTGTGCTGTGTATGGTGACACTCGGAAGGTGACTCACTTCTTTCACTGCCTGCCATGAATATACAAATTTTCTATCATTGTTGTGTTTGAGCTCTGATCCTCACTTGATTTGCAGCAAGCTCTCTTTTGCACAATGTCTGCCTTTTTTTTCCTGAATTGAAAGCCATGGAACACATATACCAAAATTACAAGTGGGATAAAACAAGGTGGGCTAGGATAGAAGATGGAGCCATGCCTTACTGAATCACCATTTATGGTAGCCTTGGGCACTTGCTAGAAATGTTAGGATGACATAAAGGTTGAGTCTACCAAGGAAAATGTTGCTGTCTAGAGTTAATGAAAGTCTGAAATCCAGTTAGACTGTGAACCTAGTCAAGCATCCCAGCCTGTCAGTTGTGCTTAAATGCTACGTCATTATTTCATCTACAGTCTCTCATTTCAGTTGGGTTCCTAAATATATCATGCATAGCAGAAGACAAGCAACCTACTATCAAGGATCATCTGGTCTCCCTTTAGGCTTCGAAAATTAAGGGTGCCTGGCACCTTAGAGGAGATGCCCGGCACTTTTCACTGTCAAGCCATAAATAAACAACACATGTGGCTGCTCAAGGCTTAGTAAAGTAAAATGAGAAGTCCACTCTGTTCAAACCAACCTTTGCTCTATGTTATTTGCAATATGCTATCTTTAACTCAAGAGGCCCATTTTTAGCAACTTGGACTAGGAAGTCATTGGAGCAGGTTGGAATTTTGTTGGCATAATTTGAGTAGTCATTTCCTGTTGTTTAGCTACTTCTATAGCTACCACAACTTTTAAACTGATTCTTAAGGAATGAGGGTGAAAACATTTTTTGGCCTGCCCACGCAAAGTTGGGGTTGAAATAAGGCAGAAGGACAGAGCAGAAAAGTTGAGTGGAAAGACAAGAAACTCTTATAATGTATTTATTTCTAACCTTGTTAAGTTAGTGTGCTTGATGTTTGTAACTTGGGAGCATGTTCAGGTATTTTTAGTGATCTCCTTCAATTAATTATCATTATTCTAATAATAATATTATAATATCAGTCAAAGACTGGTGGAAACTTAATAATTGAAGTCCTAACTAAGAACCTAAGAATATTAAGGATGAAAAGGGTTCCAGGCAAGGTATTTTTTTTAAAAAAAAATGATGTTCAAATCATATAAATTCAAAATTTTCAAATATCAAGAGAGTCCTTTAGTTATTGCTCCAAAGACTTTCATTCCGATTTAATCCTGATATAGCAGCAGTTTTCTTGTTCCTAAATGTTCAACTTTGATCTGCAAATTTCAATATTCTGCCATCCTCCCCTCCACTGCTTTTCCTTATTACCACTCAGAATAACAACATCAGAGAATCATTTTAATAATGTTGTATTAGAAATGCCATGAACAAGTGTCTGTCTGTCTGGATTTTAAAATTCCATAAGATCTTAACCCACTCATTTTTCAGACCTTTCTTCATTTGATGGTCCCAGTTCTTGCTACATTCGAATTCAAGCCTGTGGAAAAGTTCCAGTTTCAGAAACTTGATTGTGACACTACTTAGATTATGTTTGTGAAATTTTACTGTAGCACTGATCAGATGGTCAACTGTTCACTAGAAAGGTGACATTTACTGCTGTTGGTTACATGATGAGTTTTCCTGCAATTAATCAACAAAGCTCGTTCCTGAGTCAGTAAAATAAAACTTTCAGGTTCCCCCCCTTTAAATCTGATCTTAACCAGCTCCATGTGTGCTTTTTATCAATGTATCCTTCTATATCCTTCAAGTATTGACTGTACTTTGTTTTTCAAATGGACAGAATGAGTTTCAATTTTCTTGCCTATAGCCAGCCTTCACCTTTGTTATTTTCAAAAGCTTTCTTCAATAAAAATTCTTTGCTTTTCTTAATATAGTCATTCAAGCTATGTTAGTCTTTCTCCAAGTTTGTTTCACCTGTAGGTATCCTCTGCCCTCCCCTCTTCAACTTTTGTCAAAGAGAGTCAATCTATATTGTTCTGAAGTATGGAATATCGTTATTGTATTATTCGCCTACCTTCTTTTATTTCCCTTAGCTTTCCTTTCCCTTTCCTCATTTTTTCAGTAAAATGTTATACATATTTTTTACAACTGTAATCTTGTCTCTGACGAGGTGGAGAATTTCCATGAAAATTGGTGCAATATTAAATTTGATAGAGTAAAAAGAGTAAAGATCTTAAAGTTCAAACTCAGTGAAGGAAATACCAACAAGACAATTGGCAATTCCATTCATTCTTTGACCTTCCATTCCATTTCACACAGGTGAAATAGTGGACTGGACTCAAGCAGAAACAAAAACCATAATAATAAAAAATAAAAAATAAACCATGCCCTTTATTTATTCAGCAGTGTTGATGGACTCTACTAACCAAAGAAAATAGCTAGGTGTAGAATGTTGCAAGTCTATCAGACAGTTGACGAAGAAAAAAGAGCACTGAAAGAAGGACAGTGAAGATGATCAACTGAAGTTAGTGCACCTTGACGGTTCATTGAATATTAAATATTGGAGAGATCAGACTGGCCTACAAGAAAGACAGCATGAAAAATAGAAGACAAAGTATTGCATGACCAATACACACATACAAAAAAAATCCACAAACTAACAGGCAAAGCAGATAACAAGAAGACCGACAATAGCTAAGAGCAGAAGTTAAAGAAAGAGACAGAAGACTAATTCTGACAACACAAGACCAAGTCTTAATAACAAATGCATACAAAGTCAGAATTAAGAAGAAAGCAACAGAAACAAATGCTGTCTCTATAAAGAGGTTAAAGAAATAGTGGACCACCTAGTTTGGGGCTGCAAGATCACAGGCTGACTACAAACAATGGCAGGATAAAGCAGCAGCAATGGTAACAAAGTAGCAATCTGCAAGATATACCACTCACCTGCAAGTAAGAACTGATAAGACCACAAAATAGACAAAATAATAGAAAACAAAAGGCTATGATGGTCAGGGACTTTAGAATCCAAATAGACAAGCTGTTTGTAACCCTCCAGACTTGTTGATAAGAAGGACAAAACAATCTTTGAAAAGACAGTAACTCTTAACAGTTAAATAGAAGATAAAAAAATCTGAAGAAAATCAAGATACCAAGTCCTGAAAACAGAAGTAGAACAACTGTGATAAAAGAAAGCAAAGATGGTATCAATGGTAATAGACACCTTAGGTGCAATATCAAAACAACTTGAACACCATTAGCATCAACAAAATCATCATCAATTGCAAAAGGCAGCTTTACTTGGAACAGCTATCATCCTGCAACAATACCTTTAGCACTATCAAATAACAATATATCTGCCTATCCTAGATCCTTGGGAAGAACGTGATAGGTAGATAAAAGTGCCAAATCCAATCTAAACGTCTCAATGACTGCAAATAACCATAATAATAATGATGATAATGATCTTCAGAGCAAATCACTAATGACAACAAATAAATCACTAAGTGCTCTTTGGCTGACAGAAACCTAAAGGATATTCACAGAGAATGAGATAATAATTAAAAATCTTTCCCCTTTCCTTCAAGGTTGAAGATGTAGGGCAGATGACATTGCTTGGAGTGATATTTTCTGTCTAAGGCGCTGAAGCAAACAACGATGGAAACAGATGAGGTTCCATTTGTCAAACTGACAAATTGAAAATGTTATTCATCAGTATTCTTCCAAGAGATTTTACCTCAGATAACAGGTAGCTGGTAGACAGTTTAGTGTAGTGGACTTCTAATCACAATATATGATCTAGCTTTGAGGCTATACTTCAGACTAGATGACTGGAAAACACACAAAAACTTCAGATTTTCAAAGTTAGGTTTCAGTGCTCCAGGTCAACAGGTGATTTTATTGATAAAGATAAGATGGTCAATGTACAAAGGATTGAACCATTCTGAAAAATAATGGACTCTATTCTGTTTTGTGAATGTCATGAGGCAAATAAGTTAATAAATGTAAGTCTCCCTTGACTAGAACCAGACTCTTCATGATTACCTGGTTATAGTTCCCCCAGAACTTCACAATCTAATTTCTCTTTATGAAATATAGAGTGTGATCCTGAACAGTAATTTTAACATCAACCAAGATGGCTAGGTGCCACCAAATAATTATCATGCTTCCTGGGTAACTTTTTGATTTATTAATATTACATCGGTATGATGCCTGCTGTCAACCAATGAGTTTCTCAGAGAGTTTTCTTTATCCAGATTTATTGAAAGGGGAAAGAGATTTAAGCTATGGAAGTCTCAATAACAAGGATGGTTTTCATATCCAGGAGTCATTTCAGAGTGCTAAGACAGGCACTGAACCACAGTCTCTTTCTTTTAATCTGTTTTTTATTTTACGAATTTGTTTTAACAATCATGACAAGATAACTTTATACAATCAAATATAAACTATCATTTTTAAAATCTTGCATTCTTTTTCTCATCACCTTGCCATCTTCTTTGCTTCCTTCTATTGTTCTTCTTCCTTTTTCTTCTTTTCTTTCCTTCTCTTCTCCTCTTCTTCCTTACTCTCTTCTTACTTTATCATTTTCATTTTACCACCAGTTTCTCAAATTTTTCCTTTTTAATTTTTAAATCTACATACATTTTGTCAAAATATTCTAATTTTCCTTGTTTTCTACATTCTCTTTTATCCTTATCTTTTTATCATTATATTTCAACTTACTTATCACATATCTACCTACCACCTTACATTCGTCTATTCATAATTTGTTTGTTCCAATCATTCAAATATAATTTACTCGTGATTCCTAATGTTCCCCATATTATCGAGACCAATAGCTCCAATTTTTATAACTTTACATCTAATAATAGTGTTGAAAACAGACATATTAATTTTTCATAATTGGTTTCGGAACTCAAATATGAATAATTCTTTTTCTTTCCCTTCTTTTTCCTCCTATTCTTCTTCCCTTCTCTTACCTTTTCACTTTCTTTTCCGTCCCTTTCTCTTCTCATCTTTCTAACTTTCTGAGTTCCTATCTCTTCTTTCCCACTTCTGTCTAGTTTTTCTTCTCCACGTTCCGGGTCCCTTCTCAACTACCTGCTTTCTTTCTTTAGGCTTTCTTTCTTCGTCTAATCTTCACCTGTTTTCACTTTTCTTTTACTTTCTTTCAATGTCCTTTCTTTCCTATTCCTCTTCCTCCACTTTCCTTTTTTCCTTAATTCCTTTACTCCCCCAGCTTAAACCATATTTGAGTCCGTCCCCACAAGCCTACCAATTATTTTCAATCATTCAGTCTCTGTATGAACTGAATATTTTCTTCAACTGATTAAAAAAAGGTCCATATATCCAGGATGGGAGCCTTTCACAGGCACTGAACACACAATTTCACTTAGTCATCAGAGAATGGATAGGAACTAAGGGGCAGAGACCATTGTTATCAATTGTGTTTATAGTTTGAAAAAGGAAGATATAAGACTGAACCATCTACACAGTGCTTTTTTTGTAAGAAAAAAGGTGCCAGACCCCATATCTTGTTAATCTTTTATTTTAAAAAATTATATATTCAGTTCTTAACATAAATTTAATTTATTGTATTTAAGGCAAAAAAGGTGCCGGAACGATGTTCCGGTGCATTGTATGACAAAAAAAAAGCACTGGATAGGGTTGATAACTCCCAGGTCTTCATATTTATCAACGCAAAGGAAGATACATCATTATCTGAGCTCAAGGAAGACCATCTATTCCACCATCCAAAGCCTACCATCTCGTTCGGCCATGTGTGCAATCCAAGGGATAAGATCCGAGCTAGGTTAGAGGACCTTCCATGGCTACGTTGGCCCAGCACATTGAAAAAAAAAGTTGTTGACCATATTTTACTTACATCACTCACGTGTTCTGACCTAGTCTGCATGATTAGTTTAGAGTTCAGTGCCTTGCATAACTCTAGACCATTGAGTTGCGTTAACATGGATAGTTGTGTTGTGTGATACACTTGCCTTCTTCATAAGGTGGTGGAACACAACAACTAGAAAGTCAAACCAGAGCCACTCACTCATTAGGGATTTATAGCGTCAACCCATCAGTACTTGACTGGCTGAGGTATCAGGAATGAAGACAAGCTTTGTGTTGTCACAACAGTAACAGGGAGACACTAAACTATATAGAATACAGAATGACAGAGTTGGAAGGGGCCTTGGAGGTCTTCTAGTCCAACCCCCTAATCACGCAGGCAATCCTATACCAGCGAGGGAGAACCTTTGAGAGACTCAGTGCCTAAACGAGTCGCGGCTAATGAATCACGGCTTGTGGTGTCACTGCCTGGTGCTGTTGCTCCTTTCCAAGCATGCAGATGTCCCCTATGTGCATGGTTATCTGATGCTTAGCGCCAGGGCGATGCTGGAGCGACTTGGCTTGTGTGCCAACAGAGAGGGCTCTGTGCGCCCACTGCGGCACACATGCCATAGATTTGCCACCACTGTCCTATACAATTCTGAACAAACGGTTGACCAGTCCCTTCTTAATAACTTCCATTGATGGAGCAACCCCCAACCTCTGGAAATAAATCATATTTAAATAAATCACCAATGAGGAAAAGACATAAAATCTGGTAACCCAAGTTCAAATTCCAACATACCCCCCCGGGGGTAATTTTTTAAGCAGCCTTTCAGGTTAGTTAGGAGTGCAAATTAAGCATGTGAAAGGAGAGGGAGCAATGAACACCTGTACAATACTACACACTTGACAAGCTAAGGTTGGAGAAAATTACGTATAACCACCATGTAAAAAACATTATTATTCTCAATGTGGGATGCACTCTCCTGAGCTAAAGTGGAGTTGGCAGCATTGTGCTTCAACATACTGTAGGGTTGGGACTGATAACAAAACTTCTAAATAAACCAATAAATTCACTGATTGCGTTTGGTTGATTTAATGATAGAACCAGCAACCGATACAATCAGAGTCAGGGTTCTCTATCTTTGGTCATTTGGTTATTTTGGTTAACCCAGGTTTAAGGTTTGAACCCAGTCATTGTTTAGGTACCTACATGGGAACAGCAAAAAGATGTGAAGGACTGGGTTTCTAAGTAGTTTCCTAAATTTGGGGCACAGCTGACGTCCAAGCCAGAAATGATTTGGATTTTGCACCTTTGAGGTCTTTCTTGTTTTATTCTGGTTTTACAGTCCATTTCCATACCAGGCTCTTTTCATCTCATATCACGTTGACTTCCTCTCTTCTACCCCATGCTGCCCAACAATCACCCCTATGATTGCTAGCAAATGCAGAAGCATTGCTAATATGTACCAGATTCTGTCATGTATAATCTTTATGTAAGCATAATTCTTCTATAGCATTTAGCTGTCACAAACGTTAAAGGCAACATTGTCGTTCTACATTTCTACTCAGGCATTCAGCTATAGGTGGTAGGTCACATGAGAACAGTCTCTGTACAGAAATTTCTAAATAAAATATAGCTCTTACAATCTCTTGTTAGCACACGATTGTCTGATCAATTCTTTCCAAATGTTCTGATCTCACATCATTTTGAGTGGGGACAATGTGCCAGGACCGTATTCCTTTGATAGTGTTTATTGAAAACAGACACACAGGCTCAATCACGTTACATGCATCGCAAAGGCCCCTTCAGAGACTAGCTGAAGGTACTCCTGCAGGCAGGATGCATTTATGAAGACAAATGAAACAACAGCACTAATTAACTAGCAAAATTAAATCTAGAACATCAGAGAGCATCCTTTCCCTCTAATTATAGTGAACTGCACGTTGAAAAATACAACTCTCCATGAAGGCTTGAGTAGCATTTCATTGTTGATGACAGATGGGGGAATGGGGAAAACAGGATATGTGGAGTAGCAGTAGTAGTAAAGTAGCAAAGACCAGATTATGGATGGATTCTCATGGAGAAAATCAATAAGATCGACGGTAGGAGTCGAAAACAATTTGATGGCATATAATCATTCAAGGGAGCACGATGGCTCAGCAGATAAGACGCTGAGCTTGTCGATCGGAAGGTTGGCAGTTCGAATCCCTAGCCCCACATAAGGTAGTGAGCTTCCGTTACTTGCTTCTGTCAACCTAGCAGTTCGAAAGCAGGCTAAAAATGCAAGTAGAAAAATAGGGACCACTTCGGTGGGAAGGGAACAGCGCTCCGTGTGCCTCAGGCGTTTAGTCATGCCAACCACATGACCACGGGGACGTCTTCAGACAGCGCTGGCTCTTTGGCTTTGAAATGGAGATGGGCACCACCCCCTAGAGTCAGTTCGACAAGCAGGCATGTGCGAGGGGAAGATTTATCTATACCCTTTAATCATTCAAGACGATGTAGCAAGAAGGCATTTGGTACAGAGGACACTTACTTGCAATTATCTCTGCAGATTAAGTTTATGAGGTTAGATTCCTTGTTGCAGGTCTGCTTGTTTGCTTATCTAGATCAGTCAAACAGAGGCAGCTTTCTAGGAGCTCAGACAAAGTTCTGTCTAAGAGCTACTATAGGATGCATCTATAGCAATGATGGTGAACCTATGGCACACATGCTGCAGCGGGCACACAGAGTCCTCTCTGCTGGCACGTGAGCCAAGTCACCCCAGCATCGCCCCACAGCTGAATATGCTCAGAAAGAAGCAGTGTTGCCAGACGATGACATCACAGGGCCATGCACATGCTCAGAAAGAGATTAGCGGCACCGGGTGATGACATCACGAGCTGTGAGTCATTAGCCGCAACTCATCCGGGCACTTGGTGTTTAAAAGATTTGCCATCCCTTGTCTATAGGGATCAGGATCTGAGCTACGACTCCAAGTATCTCCAATCAACACGGTCAAGAATGGAGAGTGTTTGAAGAACAAAATGGAAAGCCATAATTCTTCCCATTTCGATTTCATTACTGCATTTTCCTCCCCTCCAAAAACTCTTTGAATATGCCAGTGATCGACCTCTGGAACTGCAGAAGTGAATGGGAAACAACAGACATCCTAACCGAACTGCAAACTTGGTCTTCTCGCAAAGCGTAGGTTTTTGCTTCTGAGTCAAGAGTTCCTTCCTATCTGCGGTTATGGTGCGTTCCTCTGGATGTTCTAGGAATGAACCCCATTCCCCAGGAAACACGGTAGTACTTGTGGGCTTTGTCGGCTGTTCCTCCCTACTCCAGAGCTCGTCTCTTTTTCCTGTGTCAACCTGTGCTAAGCGCCACATTCCTGCTCTGCTCTGGCGCAGCGCCATCTCAGCTAACGTCTACGCTTTGCCCTGCAGCTAAAGCAGCAGGTTTGACTAGATGGAGAAGTTGGGGAAGGGGGGGAGAGGACTATCAAGGCTTCAGAGAATGAGAACACACAGGATGAAGAAGGAAGCCTTCTGAAGTTAAGCTGTAAGGAGAACCCTGTTCGTAATATATGGAGACTTTCACACTGAAAGCAGACCCCCAGCACTAGTGAGCGGTAGAGGTCCCTCAGCTACTCTGGCAGTCAGGAGTTTAAAAATGTAAGACCGTACACCCAGGAAATCATTCAAAGTTTGATGTTATCATCATTTTCATGGTGTTCTCCCAGCCATAGGTATACTACTGCTTCTACTATGTTCTTTTATAGCTTAAAATAGGCCCAAAGGTTCCCTCCTTCCACCTCAATTTTTGGACCCAAGTAGATTAATTTAATCTGCTTAATTCTAAGGGAGCAGCCTCAGCTCAAGATAACCTGGTTGTGGGGAAGGAAAACAATTTTTTTTAAAAAAGAGAGAGAGAAAGAAATAGATGTGAACTTTCCAGTACTGGCAAGGGGGCTTCAGACAGCATCTGCGTGGGGAATGGAGGAGGCATTGATTTTCTGAGATCAACCCAATAAAAATAAGTCAGGTAAATTCTCAAGAGTGGAAAGGTTATGTTTAAAAGAAGGATGTGATTTTTTTTATCAGAGTTCGGAGCAAGTAGCTTGGGCGGCTTACTAGGATTCTAGCAATGGTTGACTCCATAGAA
The DNA here is from genome assembly GCA_032468095.1 of Pareas carinatus. Classification (NCBI taxonomy): domain Eukaryota; kingdom Metazoa; phylum Chordata; class Lepidosauria; order Squamata; family Pareidae; genus Pareas; species Pareas carinatus. The sequence continues at coordinate 270,725 of JANHFO010004237.1, forward strand.
TTAGATGGCCCAGAATCATTGTTTTAATGGTTTATGATTTAGTACAGATAGTTCTCAACCTACAACAGTTTGTTTTGTGACCATTTGGAGTTACAGCGGCACTGAAAAGAGAGACTTATGACCATTTTTCACACTTACGATCCTTGCAGCGTGATTTACATTCGAACGCTAGACAACAAGTTCCTATTTATGACGGTTGCCGTGTCCCACGACTTCCGGACAAGTAATGTTGATGGGGAATCCAGATCTGCTTAACAACGGCGCTGCTAATTTAACAACTGCAGCAATTCAATTAACAACGG
>JANHFO010004237.1:296091-306856 GCA_032468095.1 Pareas carinatus
TTCTGTAAACCGCTTAGAGAGGGCTATAAAGCACTGTGAAGCGGTATATAAGTCTAACTGCTATTGCTATTGCTAAAATAATACATTCCCTATTTACCTTTGTGGTTATTGCCATTTGCTTGAGAGAGCATTTAAATACTTTGAAGTACATGCAGTTATTACAGATCATTTTGTAATGCACATATTCATCCCTTTGTCCATCCATTCACTATATTTAGAGCCTAGCTTTTCTTTTTTTGGTTATAAAGTGTAATATATAATGAATAATCATATCATTTCCCTTTGAATGCATTAACTATTTCTGTTTCTGGGTTCAGTTTTGTTTGTGAATTGTGCCCTTTCTTCTGAGCATTACCAGACATTTACAAAGCCTATTTTGAAAAGTGACTTTTTCATGTATGTCATTACTTCATTCTATTATTAGCTTATTTAATCAGTGGAAAAACAATACAAGAGGGAAATCCTTAAATACGATTATTTCAGGGTAAACCCCTTCCAAACAGTTACTTTTAACTGCATAGGATCCTATCATGTAACTTTTGCAATACTGAACTTATTCAAAAGAAATCTACATTAAACTATATATAGGGGGATAGGTGTGTTCAGGTCTTTTCCCGTGTAGGATTGAGAGTACCTTGGCGACATTTCAGCAAGGTCTCACTCGCCATTTTTAGACTCGTGCTTCAGGCTGGTGAGTCACTAGTACTAAGCCAAAAGCACCAGCCTGAAAATGGCGAGTGAGACCTCATCAAAACATCGCCAAGATACTCTCTACCCTACACGGGAAAAAATCTGAACACACCTATCCCCCTATATATAGTTTAATGTAGATTTCTTTTGAATACCTGTACCTGTGAAAATATACACCAGTCAATTCACACACACCCATTGTTTTAAATTCCCATTGAAATCTTGATTAATTTTGATTATTGGGATTTATTGACTTTGCTTATGGATGTACATTTGTAGATAAACTGGAACCAACATGATGGTAATGGTAGTTCTCTCAATCTTGTAAAATAGCTACAGAGTGAACAAACTATGTTCTAACATACAGTATATTTTTAAAGACACAAGCTAAAATCCCTTGGCTTGAGGGACAAGAGATCCAAAACTATAATACTAGCTCGTAAAAATTGTGGATATAGAATAATCCGATCTACATAGAATAGTCTGATTATTTACACATGAAAGAAGCTCAAGCAAGAAAAAATAACGCTCATCTGGCTACAGTAGACACCTGTAGATGATTTCTGGAAGAAACCAGAGTTCAAAAACAAAATGAGTAATAGATCCATGATTTAGATAATAATTCTCCTAAAGCAGAGGCAGGGCAACTCAGCAGCTAAGATGGTGAGCTTGTTGATTGGAAGGTCAGCAGTTTGAATTCCTAAGGTTGCGTAATGGAGTGAGCTCCTGTTACTTTCCTTGGCTTCTAGAAAAATATGGACCACTTCGGTGGGAAGGTATCAGCGCTCGGTGCACCTTAGGTGTCTAGTCATGCTGGCCACATGACCATGGGAACGTCTTCAGACAGCGCTGGCTCTTCGGCTTAGAAATGGAGATGAGCACCGCCCCTAAAGTCAACCTGACTAGCATGCATGCATGTATGTGTGTGTGTGTGGGAGAACCGTTAACCTTCTCCTAAAATATGACATATGAACAACACCATTCAAAAGTAAATTTTTTTTTATTTCAACTCTATAAAGTATACAACAGGCACTCGGCAATTACAGCTGCAGGGAAAATACAGAGCAAAAACAAAAGCAGTTAACTTCATGATAAAAAGATTTTTTTTTTCAGTCTACATCAAAAGAGTGCAACTGGTCAAAGACCGTTTGATGAAAGTGTATTCTTGGACAAACAAAACTAACCCCTCCTCATTTGTGTAGAATCCTTATGGAGAAGAAAAAGAGCCATTAGGATTATAAAGGAAACCACCATGTGTAAAAACATCATACATTGGAATAAGTACATTAGTAGGCAACTCTAAATCAAATTTCCCTTTGTTATTAAAGTCTGAAACATCAAAATCTCAGGACTTGGAGCTGACTATTCACAGAGAAGAGGACGAGGCTTTCAGTGTTTTGTTTTCTAGATATACTACTGAGAATGTGTCTCAGAAACAGTTTGCATATACATGAAATCATAGGGATGCTTTCAGATTTAAGCCGGTTTAGAGCATACCCTTACCAATGAAAGTTACAACTTCCGTAAGTCCCATTGATGAGAATGGGTTTACTCTAAAAGTCTGGAACCAACCCAGAGAGAGCACGGGCCCTGTTTTGTTCAGTGGTGCAACAAAATTCACTCCCTTTTTTTTGCAGTCATTGATTTTCCAATCATAGGGATTTTTCTTTCCCTTCTCCCCCCTCTTTTTTTTTTTGCTATGATGTCAATTTTATTGTCTAATCTGCCTGATTGAATTTTTTTAAAAATATTTTTGCTATGGAATCTATTACAAAATGTGGCATGTCTGAAGTTTTACGCACTACTGTTTTAAAATTTGCACACCTTAGCAAAACAGGAATACCTGTATACAGACTGATAGTATGTCATATATTAATTTGACCTGCACGTACATTTATACATTTCACAGAAATGACGCTGTATCTCATTAACAGATACACAGCTCTGGTACATTTATAACAGAAAGAGAACGACTTCATCATTTCTGTAATTCATCAATATTATATAGTAAAGGCTTATAAACTGTTAGCCGAAAGAACTGTAAAACGCAGCAAGCTAAGAAAGGACAACATTTTGAGGTGTGTTTGTCTTGGTCATGCAGCATAACACCAAATTTGTTTTTTTTTAATAGGATGCCATGAATTTAAGGCACTTGCAACAATGCCAAATAACTAGATGATGTTCTAAACTATGGGACAAATGGACAACGGTACAGTTGACATAAACTTCAGTAATACTGACAATTATGACATTAATTCAAGTCTACGTTGATCTAAAAACATTACCTTACAAATAAGAGAAATGAAAATAATGCAATGAAGTCCTAAAGAAAAAGCTATTATGTATACCATAAAATATCAACACGGAAAAAAATATCTATTTACATAAATATTTGCCTGTGGTCCTATTATCAAATAATTTTCTAAGGAGAATGCAGCACTGTATTAAGCAACAGTTCATCTGTATCTTTAGAACTTAGCTCTGTGTCTTAAATTTGTTAGCAAACTCATTTTTATGTAGATACGCCATTGTACCTTTTACTGTGAAAAAGCAAGGTCTCTATTTCAAATGCCTTATCGGGGAACAAAATGTACCAAATCAATGGGTCTTACCCGTGAGTAAGTTTACCAAAAAACTATAGCCATAAAATAAATAATAAGTTGTCCACATACTACTTGAGCTAGGCCAAGCCTGTAATTCGGCCATGACAAGTTTCCCATTCCCAGTTGTAATGTGTGGTTAACATTTCCATTCTACCTATTAAGTTCAATGAAACCAAGAAATCTGCAACATTATTGCCCTAATTTACGTGTTGAGTAGCACTTAATTTTATTGCTGGGGATGGAAAACTCACTATGGGAGGCCATTTTTGGTGTGATCTGCACGGAAGGAGTAACATGTGGACTAAGACAGTACATTGAAACATAAACATGTATGTTGATATATATTTATATTTATATATATGTAAATAAAATATATTACTTATAAATGCAGGGTTTACTATTATACATATGCTAGTTTAAGTTATTGAAAATACATTTGGTAAAGAAGATGCAAGTGAGCCATATGACAAAATAAATTTATATTAAGTGCACACCACACCAATTATATATTATTGAGTGCAGTTCAAGGACAAAATGGAAGGAATCAAGCATAATAATTCATACCACGCTCATTCTGCAACTTTTCTTGCATAAATATTTTTAAACTTGTGACTATTTGTCAGATGAGTGCTTGAGGACATTCTCTTAGCCCTGCAACTGCTTAGATTGGAGACCACTATATATATTTTATAGGAAAAAATCCATGAGTTGAAATGAATACATTTTAGATTTCAATTGGTTCAGGGTAGGCACTTCACTTGCTAGAAGTGAAGTGCAGAGAGTTCTTTGTGAAATGATCCCAGATGTAATGTAGAAACAAAGAAATCAAAATAGACCATAGACCAAAATGACTATGGAAATCTTTTAGCCCTATTAGCAAATTCTTTTTCCAGCGTTATTTATATTCTAAATTATGTGTTTATGATAGACTTGTTATATACAATTACGTATGCAGGACTAATGATCAGCAAAAGTGATTAACAAGTGGTGCAGTGTATAGTCTCTCGCCGATGTGTATTTGTTAAAAAACATGAAATAGACTATAATTAAATAGTTCTGATATAAATGAAACTTGGAGTCCTTCTAGGAAACTGATGTTATATTAACTTAAGTTAACTTAAGCTAAGCGCTGCGTTTCTTTTTGGAATATTCTACTCAAGCTATAGGCACCCTTATGAATGTAAAAAACTGACAATGGAATATTCTGAAAGTGAATCTTGGAAGTTTATGCTTTCGTGCACCTTCAAGCAAATGAATCTAGTTGAAAGGCTATGAGAAGAAATGAAAATGTCAGGTTAATTTTAACAAGGGAAAAAAAAACCCCATGTTCTTTGTTTCTTCAGGCTAAATTTCAATTTGGACCGACAAGATTGAAGATTACTACTGCTCTTCAAAACTATTGCCAGTGCTTCTATAAGCAGCCAGATATTACTTTAACTTAATCTAGTCATTCTCATCACGCTTTGTACTCTCTGCTTGACTTGTGCCTTAATAGTAACATGTGTATTTTGCTCACTGCTTATAAACACTGTGTCATTCCGATTCTGCAAGAATGACCAACAATATTTCTTCCTATGTGTGAGAAAAGGTTATGATTTGATTTATTACAGTGTTGTAAAGTTTAAAATTGAAATGCCAGGCTATGAATTGACAGGGATGGGAAAAAACATATCTGTATAAGAAAATGACAGTGGCCTATCACTTTGCTCTTCCCAGTAACCAAGTTAATTAAAAAGATTTACCTTTACTAAGGTTTGGAAGCTTGAACCATTTCAGTAAGGCTGATTAATGTAGATATGATTGGATGTTAAATGCCACATCAAGGATTCCTACTCTGAATCTATGTCCATTGGAAGTAGAGTGCTATTTTCAGGACCGTTTTATTATATCATACCAATCCCGATTGATGCTGGCTCTTTATTATTATTTTTGGTGGAAGCATCACTAGGAACAGAAAAACAGTATTTTCCCCCAAAAAACTAACTATCTTAAAAAGAAGCCACAAGTTTGTATAAAATATGTGAGAATGTTACAAAGAGATTATCACTTCTTTCTGTCCCCCCCACCTTCAAACTCATATATTATCTTCTAATGTATTAGACTAAAAAGCTTTTTTCACTGAAATGATTGATTCAAGAACTTGGTGGTAATTGGAAGTAGCCAAGTAGCTTCATTTCTGAATGTTTTGAGGTTAATATCTAAGCATCAATGGGGAAAACTCACTTTGACGATGCAAATGTGTCTAGATATAATGCTAAACCAGTGCAATGTATTCAACAGCCAGTGTTTTGCTTCAAGTTCATCTCATAGCCCTGTCCAATGACAGGAAAATTCTAAGTTATACAAACTGGATTAGATCCAGACTAAGATAACAATCTTATATATACCTATTTCAGAATAAGTTCTTTTGAACAAAGTAGGTCTTACTTCTGTATAAGCACACATACTACTGCATAGTAGATTAACTCAAATAACTACATTTTGGTACCATTGAAAATGGTGGTACAAGCTAGTCATAATACATATTTCAATAATTTCAGAGGAAAAGAAAAATATAAATTTGTACATATCTAATCAGATGTGAAAATCATTAATTTCAGTGGAATTTATTTCCAAAAAAACATAATAGCATTATAGCCTCTATATGGTAATAATATAATCTGAATCCATTAATAGAACCCTTAGAAATGTTGTATAGGGAGAAGTAAATAAACAGAATGGTATTATGCAACATATGGGGAAAATATAATTGGAAGCAAGTGATACTAATGCATGATGACAAAACCATAAGTGAAATTTTTTTTCTGGATTCAGAGAAAAGAGCACGTTATTAAACTTTGGTGAGAATTCCAAAGGAAATGAACATTCTGTAAACGGGATTATTAATTTTCTTTTTGTGGAACTAATTTAAGAAGCTGTCACAAATGCAAGACTACTTCAGCAGTGTATTGACAAATGCTAACAAAGTCATACTGATACTTGAAAGTCTTTGCTGAAATTGCCTTGAAAATTGTTATCTGTAATAGCTTTTCTGACATTTTGAATATTTTGAAGCAACAAGCATGGATAAATTACTCTAAGGCAGTGACCATTAAAAGATTCATAACTGGTAGATCTAATTCATCTTTAGATGGACCCATTTAAAGACTTGTCCACTTCAACAGGAGATATTTAAAGGTGAATTTAATTTTCTTTTTGAAAGGAAGTGCATATTGAAGCATTCCATTTCAATTACATTGTTTCATGTTTGTAGACTGATCTGTAAGAGTTATATTTTTCGAGAAAATATTGACTTATTATATTTTGAGGAAATACATATAATATTTGTGGGAACTGGAAAATAGAAAAGGAAACAAAGTGAGGGCAGTACTGCATGGTAGCATTAAAATATGTATCTGTATGTATGCATATATGTATGCATATATGTATGTATATATACATGTATATGTACATACACACATATATACAGTACATACATATATACATACATATCACCCACATATGAGTGTGCATATGAATATACCCACTCATACAGTTTTAACTGACAGTGAAATTTCTTGCTACATTTTTTCCCCCTGAAAAATCAGTGTGGAAGTTTGTTTTATTTCACAGATGAAAGATGTACATAGCACCTATATAGTAATGCACTGGACTTTGTAACTTCAGGGAGGTCTTAATGTGATTGTTAGTTTAGAGTAACTGTAAATGCTTAATAGACTTGTCAGTTAATATTTTGCTTTTAGAACCTCTGAATAGCATTCTTCTTCTTTTATAGGAAGGTTATTGTATATATGTAAAATGAATAGTTTTATGAACAATTTTTCACATACTCTTATGTATCCATAAAATAAACCATAGGCAAAGTACGTTTTCAGACATATGATATGAGGATTGATTGACCCATACTTGCTTAACAGTTTAACAGGAAGTGTAGCAGTTGTGCTTCTGTTGGGAAGAAAAGCGTATCAGAACTAAAAAGCAAGAAAGGTAACATTCATTCTTGTCTTGTATACTGCTTGAAAAGAAAGACAAATTATAGCACTGCTTTGACATGAGCTCCACTTTTTTCTGGTCCTCCTTAGTTTAACACATTGACCTACTTTAAGAGGCTCAATGCACTCAACCTGAAGTTTGGGGGTACCCCAATTACTGTACCCTAGATTCTACAGCATAGAATCAGCTACAGTACATAACAGTTTGGAATATATTTAGCAATAAAGAAAATGAACTTACAGCTAGAATTATGTGCATCTCATTCTATGAACTTTTAAATTGTAATGGAGCATAGCATGTTCAGTACCATGATAGAAAACGCATGTAAATTATTGGTGGAAAAGGTTTTGCTTCAGGACCACCATGTCAACTGCTGTTTTAAATTCAAACAGAAAACATGTGAAGAGCACTATTGTCATCTAAACGAGAAGTCCTAATGCCACTGTAATTACTGTAGCAGCATCAATCAAGGCATCATGGTGACCCCGAGCATGAATCCTTCCCAAATCTTTCAGGTCTGCTGGCAGCCATGTCTCAGGAAGCTGTCTTCAGCAAGGCAGAAGCAGGTAAGAGAAAAACATTAAAAGTCTATGTCCCACCCTGAGTTGTCATCAGGTGGTGGTTCATCGTTGTCCTCAGGGAAGCTATCAAAATTGCTTGTATCAGTTGGAGATGCAACCTGTCCAATGAAGGAAATTAAACTATTGGTACTGTTAGTTGTTGCATTTGGAATCTTTAGACAATTTTCTGATTTCATCTACAAACTCTTTATACTACTTGTGAATTTATGTTTGCCAGTAAGACTTAGAGACGGTTCAGAAATGTAGAATTCTGCCGTTTTCATTCATAATTTTGTTCTATGTAGTACTGTTTCAATTATTCTGTGAATGGGAACATCATGAGTTAGGATGCTTATATTCCCTCGACATCTGAAGCGGTAAAAGAGGAAGTAAAGAAGAAGAAGGGTGCTTCTATGCCAAGTGCATTGCTCAGAACAAAAATAATGGAAAAAGTGATGGGAAAATATGAAAGAGTATAATATATACCCTACAAATTCTATGAATAAGGCAGGTTTATTGTACATTTAGAAAGTAATTTAGAAGCAACCTTCAGATGAATGGGTTTGGCTTCCTAGTATTTCCTAATTAGAATGAAGAGTTTGACAAAATAATGTAAAGATTTCTTAATGACATTGATAGCCCTTTGAAGTGATCTACAAAGCTGGGATCTAATGCAGATGCATGGCAGGTTACATGTGAAAAACAGAATTGGCATAGAGCTGTTTAGAAAATGCATACAAGCAATGACAGAGGAGAAAGAAATTGCTGCCTTTGTCCACATCTAAAAGGTATGTGTTTGTTTATGCCTTATATGATAGATACGTAAAAAGTCAGCAAAAGTTTAGAAAGTGGGAAAACAAATTGTTGATGTTTTCCATTTAATTTGACTCTGTATGATCCCATATTTATTGAATTAAATATGGTGGTTTCATTATGTAAATATCAGCTGCTTTTGTCTATAATTTGACTTGGGAGAAATCTGTTTGTAAGAACATGAAAATTATAAAGGAATCTAGCAAATTAGAATAAGTTGGGATTGATTACTTTAAACTTAAAATGATAAGTATAAAATATATATTTTATATTTTAGAAAACTGGACTCAAAATATTAAAAATGAACAAGGCATAAGTAATATGATATGATAAGAGTTTCCCAGTAATATCTGTATTTGTATGTCTCCCAGGAATAATATTTTTTTTCATAGTAGCACCAGTAGTGAAGCATCTGTTTCATGATTAAAAGCCAATACAATAAAGACAACACAAGTATTCTCTCTCCTCCAAAATAAATAAAATCTTGTGCTGTTCCTGAAAATTGTCATTGCTTGGGGGTAACGATGAGATACTGAATGACAGAAGAAAACTTACTATTTTCAGAAAAATGACCTTCATGATTCCTAAATAGATTGAAATGTACATTCATTCAAACAGAATTAGTTATTTTTGAATATGTAAATTATTATTGGGAGTTATACATAATTTACGGATTCCTATATACCATGTATTTTTCTATGTATTAGTTGAAACAGAGGGCAAAGGAATTCAAGAATTTCACAGTGAATGTGTGAAAATAAATCAGAAGTCAGATACTCTAAATTGCATTCACTATGGGCATACATTAAAATCTGACAGAAAATATTTATTTCATAAATGAATAATAAAATAAAATGAATAATGATATATTTATTCAAAATTCAAATAATATGTAGAAAATTAAACTAAGTATAGTAAGTTATAGCAAAGTAATGTGTATTCAAAGAAAAGCAAACACATTAATCACCACAATTTACCCTAAGTTTAATTAGAATATCCACATCTGTTATAATAATAGTTTCTACAGACCCCAATTGCAAGAGTTCTGTCCTTTGGATTTATCTAATAGGAATATTCTTCAGAGTTTGCCTGTTTTATATAGTATTCTCAAAACCATGACTTCTGCTAAAAAGAGTTATATTTGATATCAAAATAGAAGTTCTTAAATCCATGTATATAATTGATATTTAACAGAATGTCACTAAATCTTCACTTTTTTTTACAAATATAACGGAAACAAAAGGAAAAGACCTAGGCAACAGTTAAGAATAGATATTTTCTTTTTCTTCTTCTTTCAATTGTGTTTTTAGGACTCTACTGTCAGTATTGATGCTGATATTTACTGTTTGCATCAACATGATTCTGCGCGGAAATTAAGGCAACTGTTGTGTGACTTGTGGGCTTCAAGTCAAGTCAAACTAAAAAGTCATTTACTATGACAAAGAAAGGCAGCATCTTACTTCCTTATGCCAAATTGGAAAAAGTATGACAAGTTGTCAACAGAGTACAACAGCTTGTGATCTAATACGACTTTTAGAAACTGATGGAGTGATAGAAGAAATGCAAAGAAGAATTGTGGCAATGTCAGTTGGAAGAAGAGCAAAGAAGCTTTGTAGAGATTTCATTAATAATAATAAAGATGTAGAGGTTTCACTAAAAATACATTTCAACCTAAACTTTTGTATTTTATTACCCTGCTTCCCCAAAAATAAGACAGTGTCTTATATTAATTTTTGCTCTCAAGGATGCGCTAGGTCTTATTTTCAGGAGATGTCTTATTTTTCCATGAATAAGAATACGGTACACACAATGTGCCCAACTCCTGTCCCGCTTGACTCACTGTATAATTGTGAGTCAGCCAGACTCCGTCAGGGCAGAGCGAGCAGCAGGCGGTAACTTGTCCTGGCAACGGTGTAGGCTCTCTGATTAAAAGAGACCTCGCACTTCCTGTCTGCTCTGGCTGCGCTGCAGCCAACAGCGAGCTGCGCGGCGGCACCCGCCGCTACAGTCCAGAGTTACGGTATATTCGGGGGCTTATTATCGGGAAGGCTTTATGTTTGGGGGAGGCCTTATTATCGGGGAGGTCTTATTTTCAGGGAGGTATTA
>JANHFO010004237.1:317122-330891 GCA_032468095.1 Pareas carinatus
CTGCCATCTCTCTTGATCCTAGGATGGTCGTAAGTGTGAAAAATGGTCACAAGTCTCTTTGTTCAGTGCTGTTGTAACTTCAAAACAGTCCCTAAAAGAACTGTTGTAAGTCTAGGACTAGCTATATTTAAATATGGATAGGGTTTTATGAGCGAAGTACTTGGCAGTGTTTTCCTCAGGCAGCATTATATCTTGCAAACTGAAAATCACAGTTCAACTATTTTTATTTGAAGCCACTGGAAGTGTCAGAAAAAGAATACTTTATTTATCTAATGACTTGACTGCAAAAGCCCACTAGCTATCAGAAGAACCAGACTGCAAAATAACTGTAGGCTATGATAGAATTACATTTCTCTGTTTATTGCTTATTCTTAGATATTTAAAAAAAACCCTCATGCACTTATTCTCCAAACTGAACTTATTTTTCTTCATTCCTTTCCGATTAAAAAAGGCACAGAAACTTGAAGCTTGCTTTCAAGAAATCGCAAAATCAAAAATTACTGCTAGATATATTACAATTAAATGGCAAATTAAGTTTTAAAACCAGAATCAATACGGTCAGTTTTCTGGTTAGATGCAGATGGTTTCACATTTCCATGCCACCCAAATTAATGTCTGCGTAACTAATTCGAACCCTATAGTTTATCTATTCTTAGGATACATATATACTGACATTCTGATGTATAAGTCTATTTCAAAACAGGGGTTCAGCCTAAAACAGCATAAAAAGTTAACAAAGTGTTGCTTGCGCTATGCATTTCAATTATTAATAGATTACCTAAGGAAATAAAAGAGAAAATTTCTTTCATAGCTAGATGGCAGCAGATACCAGGAGTAGATCGAAAAAGTATTAAAATAAACGATCAAAGACTTCTGGAAACAATTAAAATAAATCTTAGAACAAAGCCATTTGTATTGTGATTTTATTTTTTTAAAGAACAAATTAAATACAAGAAAATATTTGGAATTTAAAATGATAATAAAAACAACACTATAAAAGTAAGTTTTGAGATTGCATTACAATATTTGTGTTTTATTTTGTGCTGTTTATGCAACTGATAAGTTTTAAATGCAGCCATCGAATTATAACCCAAATGATCTACTTTTATTTACATAATTTCAATCAGGTGTTAGAGTATATCTCATAGAAACACCAGGCATATTAACTGGTAAGTTTGTCCTTTTATATCTTTTGATTTTGATATTTTCTTACTGTATTTTGTTTATTTCCAAAGTATTTTGGAATTATAGGAATAATTCTGAATCTGTTTTGTATTCTGCCTTTATATCTGGATTAAAGTATAATTATCCGACTTCTAATAGGGTTTTTATTATATTTATTCATTCATTAAAATTTATATGGCTTTCTGTCTCAAAGTCATGACTGTGGGCGGCTGACAACAATTAAAAATTATATTAAAACCCCATAGAAATACTAATCAGAAGCCAAGGTGAAAAGAAAAATTAACAATGACAGATTAACACAATGACTGCATGTTTTTTCACACATCCAGATCCTCCAACACAGGGACAAAACTGCATCTTTAAAGCCTTGCACAAAGGCAGCAGAGTTGAGGCCAATTTAATCCCCAAAAGGATGATGCTACAAAAGGTAGTTGCCACAACAAGAAAAAAACCCCTCTCTTCCTGGCCCCCACCAAATGACATTCTGTAATAGATAAGACTTGGATTGCTGATGCTCATTAAAAGGAACATTTTGCTTTGTTTGGACAGTTGCTGTTGACTATGAATGGTTCCTTTGGCTGATACTGTTTCCGTCTATAGGAACATTGGTTGTGTGAAAGAGAATATGCAGCAGGAGTGGTGTGGGGATGGGGTGTATGTGTATGTCTTAATTTGCAAGTCCCAAGGAGAATGCTTGAGGGACCACAAAAGGAAATGTAAGAAAGCAGGAAGTCAGGCAATGGCTGAAAGCCTTTGAAAGAAGAGATCGTGAATAGTGGGTTAAACAGATTTTAGATCGCTCTCAGTTGTATCTGGGGATGAAAAATCCTATTGGAATGGTGGAGGAGGAGTCCCATGCTATTTAACCGCTTGATCAAGCATCAATTTGAGTGAGGTATTGTCAATACTCTGATTATACCCAGCTATTCATTACCTCCCTAAGCTGAGCCATAGATGAACAGGAGATCCTTATTCTATATCTGAAAGTTGAAAAGGATTGGATGGGAAAAACTGGCTGAAGTTAAACCCAGACAAAGTGGAAGGAGATCTGCATGATTCTGGCTTCTACTTTAGTTCTGGACAAGGTTACCCTCCCCACTGACTTCATACATTCAAAAGCCTTTCTGAATTCAAGCAACTCTTGCTCGATCAGAAAATAGAAAGTCATGGCCAAAAAGACTTTTGTTGTCCGGCTTCAACTGATGCAGCAATAACACTCTCCCTTTTTTAGTGGTGATAGGTACCTTGTGACACTAACTCATCATTAAGACCTCTACAGTATAGGAATACAACATATTCTGTCTGGGGCTACCTTTGAAGGCATCTGAGAAATTGCAGCTGGTCCAGAATAACATGGCCTAATTAATACATACAGATGTCTATGGAGATTCCTAGTCATCCAGGTAATGATTGTCTCAAAGAAGCTTTTTCAAAAGGCAACTGGACTGTTTTTCCTTGAAGACATTTCACTTCTCATCCAAGAAGCTTCTTAAGTTCTGACTGAATGATGGAGGATGAAAGGATTATAGTCCTTGCAATCACCTAGTCCTTAGCACTCTCTCTGAGGCCGTTTGGAGGTTCATCTGTGCCCTCAGGTGTGAATCTTTCAGCAGTTCCAAGAAGATTCCTCACCCATTTGCACCCTGATTCAGGTGACCCTAAGGGCACAGATGAACCTCCAAGTGGCCCCAATAACTGTCAGAAAGAGTGCTAATGACCAGATAAGGAAAATAAATCCTTCCATCTTCCACCATTCAGTCAGAACTGAAGAAGCTTCTTGGATGAGAAGTGAAACCTCTTCAAGGAAAAACAGTTCAGTTGCCTTTTGAAAAAGCACCTTTGGGACAATATATACAGATCTTCTTTATGGGCTCAGTACTGATTTGCCAATCAGTTTCTAGATTCAGTTTTAAGTGCTGGTATGAATTCTAAAGTCCATCCTGGTTGTCTCTGGAATCAGGGAGAATCTACCCATCCTGCAAGGTCTTCCTGTAACAGGCTATTTCCTCTTCCTATCCCACATTTCTTGTTTATCTGTTTTACATGTCTGCCGGTGTCACAGTGGAGACTCTGGATAGTTAAAAACTACTTTGAAAATAAGAAAACCCAACCGAACTAACCACAATACAACACAGACCTTAAAATAAATAAATACATTTTAACAATAAATACAAATATAAATAAACAAAATACATAAACAACATAAACAAACCAAACAAATAAACACATGTTGGGAGGTGGAAGAACAGACATCTTATTCTTCAGAGTTGAGATTGCCCCCTCCCAAATTTTGTGATCCCAGGTATTTGAGGATTAGGGATACCAGGACAGCTGGATTTGAGTTGTTGATTGCGTACAAAAAAATGTATTTTTGTCGCTTTTGTGAGAGACATAGTTTCATTGGCTATATTTTTCTTTCTTGCTGCATATTGTAAACAACCCAGAGTACTGAGATTAGAGTGGTAGGTAATATATGAAATAAAAGAAATCCGCCCAGGTAAATCTCATTGAATTTAATGGAATTTCTGCTTAAATCAGGATTGCAGCACTACTTACATGAATAGCTTACCCTGCTATCTGAAACTAGCCCCCAATAAAATTGCACGTTAAATATTTAAACGCACAATAAAGTAGTCCATCATAATAAGCAAAATCTGTCAACTTTAAGAGAACAACACTACTTCAACAACACACTAACTGAATTAGGCTGGGTGATGCAGGAACTCTTTGCTGTGCTTTCAGAAATTTATTTCTGTTGGCCGACTCCAAAGATTTTTTTGGCAGGGATATCTGTTAGCCAAGACGTGGATTATTTGAGGACACACTTCCATTGCTGCCAGCACTTCTAAGTAGTTTCCAACAATAGACTGCATGTCATGATGGTTAAATGTTGTCTTCAGTAAGAGTGACCTCTCAATATCATTAGCTGAAGAAGATGAACGGACGGACTAATATGTCAACTAATGGGCTTCCTATAAGCATATGATCAGCCATGAGGTAAAGTTACTGGTGGACCAAACGGGCCTTGGACTGATCATGACATGGCTATGCTTTATCTAGTCTTCTTTCAAAATCAGTTGGTAGCTCAGTGCCATAAATTTTACTAGACACATGCATTTTGGACAAATGTAATCTTGATCATCATCTAGAGCAGAATATTGTCTTAAACTGGAAGAGCGAAACAAATCTGGTTGGCATAGAAAGCAGCTGCTTTTTTTTGTTAGTCCTAGAAACTGCACAGTTGTTTACATGGCAGCATAACACACCACATTATTACCCATTTAGATTATATTTTGAATCTTGCTCAAGGATACATAACTGATATCATAGCCAAGCTGGAATTTGACTGTTTCCAAATTCATTCTTTCCATTATACCATTTTCCCCCAAAGCCTGGAAGAGACAGATGATTCCTTCCCAAATGTATTTTCTTGCAAGAATCCGGGAACTAGCTATGCAGGTTACATTTCACATACTACATCATCCCTGCCAGAAATGTTTACACAGTAAAATAACTTGGACTTAAAAGCTGTCAGAGCGTGAAGATGACAGAGATCAAATTGGCTGCATGTATTGTGCGGAATAAAAGCTGTAGGGATGTACCTTAGAAAAAACATGTTAAATTACAGCTTACTCTTTGTGAAAAGGAGTAGGGAAAGGCAAGTAAATGGAGAATTCTGATAGGACAGAGATAATTGGGAAATAATTCTATGAAATGATTACATTCCCAAATTACCTTAATAAGAGAGAGCTTCATACTAGAGGTGCTTGACTAGTTAAAATCAATGCCACCTCCCCACCTCCATGTGTCTATCTTCCTTCTTTGTCATCTTGTCTCCTTGATGTGATTTATTACTGTTTTTATTTATTGTGGGTTTTAGAATGAATGATTTTAATGTTTTTCCATTTGTTTTATGTTGTAAGCTTCCCAGGGTTATTGGATACAAGATGGGTGGCAAATAAATTTTATAAATAGATAGATAAGAGAATAACTTCTCGGTCTTATATCTGGGATATGGGTTACACATTGGACTGAATAGCATCTGAGTGCAGCTCTCCCAGCTACCATGCAATATTTCAGATCACCCAAGAAAGTTGAACAGACTGCACATAGGTACAACAAGATTCAGAGACACTCTGAACAAATAGGGCTATCCGGTGGCTTCTGCCCTTTGCCACTGTGGTGGCATGAAGAGACAACAACACATATGTCTACCTGTCCTTTGTTTCCTGATCACTGTACACTTGAGGACCTCTTGGCAGCATGACAGAACCCAATGTTGCTAGTTTCTGGGCAAGATATGTTTAACTTGTACATATTTTAATCCTGTATTTTATATTTTCAATTTTATGTTGCATAGCATGCCTTATTTTATTTGGGATGCTTCTGACAGTAATGAACAAACCCAACTCTAGAAAGTTTTTTAATTGTACAGATTGCTCACATGATCACGTTTGGTATACCAAGGTAATGTCATCTCCTATCAAAATAAACCTTACGATGTCTCTTACCTGTCCCTGAGAATTGTCCAAAGCTCTCCACCTAAACAGGCTTCCATCAACATATATAAATACTTGCTGTCTTTAAATGTTCTATATAACCTATAAAAGAAAAAAAAGGGGGGGAAGAGTTATGAATGCTTACTGGAGTCTGAAATGTTAAATGCAATCTATGATCTTCTGCTTCTTAAAGAATAGTTGGTAGTTTTAGCTGTTGTATTGATATTGATCTGAGAAAAAGTGAGTCTATCCAATCTATTCAAACCTCTGTCAATTAAGAGTTTTTTCCTGAATTCAGTAGATGTGATTTTGTTTCTGAGGAATTCTGCTGCTTCCCCCCCACCATGCACTAAAGGGACATAAATACTTACTACACCAACTGTTGCCAATCTCTAATAAATTATAGACATTTGGCCTTGCCAGGATCAAGGAACTTCATTCAGCTATCATTGATGGCAAATATCAAAAGATGTTCCATCATGAATACCTCTGCCTGTGGGGTTCCCAATTACAGATGATATGCAACATGTCCTATGATACTATAATTTTGAGAGGGACTTGAGTGTTACATTAATTAGACATCTCAAAAAAACACTGCCAGATGCAGAAGAAAATTGATGTATCTCTTTTATGGAAGCAGACTATATGAGTTATCCTTACTGAAAGCAAGGCAAAATTTGGCTTAGCAGCTTTAAAAACATGTTTGTAAATATGATCCAACAGTATTGAACTTCTAATTGTCTTTTTCTTGTGAAATTGCTTTATAGATTATCTTATGTTCTTTTTTGGATCTATTATGAATAATGAAGGACCTTAGGTGAATATATAGTCACCCAGATTGTTGGGGGCAATATGGTGACTGTGTAAACTGCTTAGAGAGTGCTATAAAGCACCCTTAAGCAGTATATAAGTCATCATTGTCATCACCATCACCATCATCATCATAGTCTAAGACTGTACTAAAGATTTTTTGTTTTACTCATTTCTTGACTTTAGTACTCTCCAGTCTGAAAAATTCTAGCATATGCAAATCTCACATTTTTGAAACACTTAGACTGCTTTTAATCAAAATAAGCTATCCTGTGAAGGGATTTTAGTAATTTTTTTTTATTTGCAATCTGTTTGCTATAAAGCTGGATATTATGAACTAATTCCCAGGCAAAAACAACTTTTACTTGGGTTTCTACTATTTTGTACATGTTTCATAAAATTATAATTAAGGTAACTCAAAGGACAAGTATCTAAAGAAGCAAAGACAGAATTCAATGTTGTTCTAAGTCATCTTGTAATATTTTGGAGGTACAAATGTGTGCATATTTGCATGTATCCACAAGTAGTTATTGAGATATAACTTGTGTGACACAGCTATTAGTTAAAAGTGGGAAGGAACGGAAGCAGGAATATAGTCAACATGTCTTCAGTTAGGCATAACATTTCATACTTTTTAATAAGCAAATGTCTATCTTTAAAAATGCATTTGTTATTTTAAGTTATCCATTGGCTATTTTATAAAGCAGAAAGCCATGATTCTTTTGTGCACATTGCAACTTTACTCTTCATTTAAGCTTCACTATGATATTTACAACAATAATGTAGTACTGTGTGTCAGAATTCATGTACTCATCTGATATTTCAGGCATTTGAAAGAATGTTTATAACAGATAAGGCATCATATAGAAATCTGATACAAGAACATAATGAAAAGCTGAGACAAATTTATGCATTCTGAAAGAGAGGAGTTTTATCCAAGAAGAAAACAATCATACCTCACAATAAAATCTGAGTGAGCGCCTTGCATGATCTGTTTTTCTGAGCGTATATGTTCTTGCTGTCTTGTGTCTACTATGTGACGCTTCTTTAGTATCTTCATTGCAAAGGTTTTTGATTCATCACTTTTCAACTGCACCTTGAGGAAACCAAACATTTGGATGATCAGAATCAGTGGTTATAGTAGGCCTCTCAAAAGCCATAATGCTGAGCTTTGAGTACATAATCGCTCATCATTACTTTCAAGTGCAAAGTAATACCATCAACAGGCTTGAAATTCTATATTTAAATTCAAATTTATGGTCATGACAGCTTATTATTCTTTTGAATAAAACACATCTGAAAAAATGTTATTGTGTCTAATTTTCACTCAGATTCACTGATGAGCTGGGATGGAATATCTGTTGTAAGAAAATAATCTGATTTTAGGGAATCAGAATGATCATTTTAGGGAAGGGAATAATCTGATTTTAGAAGATGAATTTGATGAGAAGAAGAAAATTTGGCATGTTTAAAATAATTTAAATTGTTATTTTTCTAGTTTATGTATTTTAAAATATTTATATCTTGCATCATATTCAGTAATGGAAGGCAATATATATCCTTGCATTCAGGCTACACAGATGATGTGATTGTGATGTTGACTAAGATGCTTGGATGGTGTTGACTAAGAGCTTGGATAGAAAGAAACTGACTTCAATTCAATCTTGACAAGATGGAGAAGTTTTGGGTTTTTGAACCCCCCCCCCCTGCAGGGTCTGGTAAGCTGTCATAATTGACTCTGGACAGGGTCAGGGGTACCTCCCCTGATGAGCAATTTGTGAGTCTTGCTGAACTTACATCTCCTGCTTGAGAAATAGATGGCAGCCATGGTTAGGAGGGGCTTTGCACAGACTTGTCTAGTGCCCCAATTGTGCTTTTTTTCTGGACCTATAGGCTTTGCTGACTCATATCTTGGTCACTTCCCATTTGGATTACTGCAATGTACTTTACACGGTGCTGAACCTGAAGACTACTTGGGAACTACAACTGGTCCAGGACGCCCTGATGCATGCAGTACTGTATGTTTTCCAATGTTACACCTATGCTGTACAAGCTGCACTGTCTCCTGCTTTCCTTCCAGGTTGAATTTATGGCAGTGTTTACTACTTTTAAAGAACTTCATGACTTGGAACATGGTTATGTGCAGTGCTACCTCTCCCTGAGAATGTCTCTCCATCCTATCATATTGAATGCCATATTTCTACCTTATGGAACACCTTTCTCCTACCAAGTGATTTGGCAGGCCTTCACTTTTTTTTAGCATTTTGGAAGGTCATCAAGATCTGGCCTTTTATCCGGATACTGGAATAGAATAAAACTATCTGGAGCTGCTTGTTGGGCAGCATAAGGATATGTGTGAGAGACTGGATTTTTGTTTTTCATAGTTTTTTATATTTTGTATTTTATAGCTTATGATTTTATAGCTATTGGTTTTGTTTTGAGCCACCAAGAGTTGTGTTCACAATGGGCAACCATTCATGTTTTATAAATAAATAAACAAAATATTTGCAGTGATTGAAGCCATGTCATTTAATGAGTTTCCACAGCTTAGAATAGTCTAGAAGAGGGGTCCCCAACCCCCAGTTCATGAACCGGCACCGATCTGTGGCATGCCAGCAACAGGGCTACATAAACAAGCAAAGTTCCATTCACGGGATGCAGTCAGCATATGAAGCCACACCCCCTCCGGTCTGCAGACAAACCTTTCTTCATGGAATTGGTCCCTGGTGCCCAGAAGGTTGGGGGGCCTCTGGTCTAGAACATTCCTCGCTCCATTCTACTGCTTTAACCACTATACCATGTTTTCTTCCTTATCTGACTTCCCTTTTCTTTACTCACCTTCGGCGATGGCAACTAAACAGGCCAGCAAATCCTTTACCTTTCCATATGTGTTTTACAATAACATCTCCTTTTAACATTTATTTTAGCTTATGTGAAATTAGCTCCTTCAAACATATTACATTATATACAATTCAGCCAACTGTTTAAATAAAACATTTAACCTTGACCATGTAAAAAAATATTCAATGGTCCTATGCAGCCTGATAGCATTAAATTGTCTATAACTGCACTATCCATATTCCTATGTTCTTAAGAAAGTATACCGTACAGCAAGTTGTTTTTATTTTATTCCCTCAATCCCTCCACAAAGAAGATGTTGGAAATGAAAGGAAAGATGGGTTATCTCTACATGACATGAATGTAGAATCTTTCAGTGGAACTTATTCTAATATAAAATAAAGGCTTTCTTTCTCCTGGCAATGATAGTGGTAAGATTTTAATTCTGCCTCGAAGGCAAACTGTAAAAGGTTGCATGCTAGAAATACTAGTTCCTTCTAGCACTGATGATGTTACCTAGTTAGATAGTGAAACGTATACAAGAAAATCCACCAAAAGCTCAGAAAGCATCAGGGACCTACAAATAAATTTCATAATAAATAATCATTTTATTTATATTTATTTGAAGCATATGGACATCAAAATCCAATTCAGGACATCTAGCAACATATTAAAACCAATATATAAAAAAATCTACAGTGGTTGCCAAAAATAACAGACTCAGTAAAAACTCAGCAGAAACAGTAACATCTCACAGGCCATCTAACTCTCTGACTTTCAGGTTTTTTGGGTCTTCAGCAGTCTTCAAAAGACTTTCAAAAAGTTTTTCCTGAATTTAAGCAAGGTTTAAGTCATATATAGAGAGAGTGTAAGCAATTCATCTGGGAAATGCTAAAAGTTGATCCTTACAACTTTAGCAGATAAACAAATATTTTAAAGTAAATTAAAGCACCTCACAGCAACAAAATGGGAATATAATTGTGAATTTATTTCCAGAAACCTTTTGATAGTACATTTAAGCAGTATACAACATTTTCTAGTTTCCACTGGAAGGAACCCACTGTCAGAATTCACTGGTTCACATATTTGACCAGTTTGGCTTCCCCCTGTCTTTCTGGGGTCAGAAAGAAATCATTTTGAAAGAGCTGAAAAATTGCTCAATGACTGGATGGATGAAAAATGCAGATGTGTCATAGAGTAGGGGCCAAAACGTCAGTACTGCACATTGCCAGTTTCTGGTGTACATTGAAAGGGAAATTGTTCACTTGAATAGTGTAGAATGAGAGTATTTATGCTGCAAGTCATCTACTCAAATGATATCCATTTGTATGCAGCTCAAGACAAAAAGCTGCTTCATTTAGCAACTCTGTTCTCTGACAGCTTGACATCGCCAGTCTGCCAGAGGAGGAAAACTCTCTTTCAATCTAATTTCCTTGCTGTTGCTAAAAGAGATGCAATTTGATTATTTGTTGAAAGTTTTCTGCCCAGATTCCTCTTTTGAATTCAATTGGCATTTTCTCCAATAGAAACAACCTGAGCAGCTCAGACATTTGGTGTTTAAATAAAAAATGGGGCAAGTCAAATCAGCAACATCTCAAAACTGAAAAAGCAAACTAAATTTTTGTTCAGCTCATTAAGTTTTGCAGAGCTTTAAAATAAGGCTTTAAATGCAAACCCAAAGGGGCATAAAATAAACTGTCTGACTGTACTTAAAAGGAGTGTACTAAAATCAAGGGGACTCTGATTATTTCACACTAACCCAAATCTTATTATTAATTCAATGGATCTACTGAAAGTACAATTAAGTTTAGCTTCAACTCGGTGTGCTTCATTTTGTCATTACTTTAAAAAAAACATCTGTATTTCTAGCATTCAAAACAAAATCAAGCTGGGTTTCCAAAACTTGGTTATATCTGTAAAAAAGAAGTACTGTATAAAAATAGGTGTTCTGAGTTATTTAGAAATCTGATCATCCTAATTGCTATAGATTCTACTTTTGCACCAATGACTGAATCATGAGTTCTAATATTGCTCTTAGATGTTGAATCCCACTAGGACTGTAGCCAGTAAGTAATAATAAAGAGGCATAAGGAACTCTTCAGCCAGTAATCTCTTAAAAACAAACAAACTGTAAAAGACCACCATTTCATCCCAAATGATCACAGGTTAGTGCCCACCAAAGTAGGATGAGAACGGGAGAAACAATGTGGAATACATGGGTACAAGTGAAATGTCCCTGTTTCAGCCAATAATTGCCTGGAAGTTCAAGCAGAAGCATTTCTATTAAAAAGGAATGACAGTCTGACATTTCGCTGTGAAGCATCTAGTTATTTTTCTCAGAGAGGAAATTCTTCTTAAAAATCTCATGTGGTTGAATGTTGAATAATTTGGACGTGAGGAAGAGTCACCCGCAAGTAAAGGAATGGCTTCTAATACTGGCTGACATCCAGCACAGCCTGCTATGACTTTCCTGTGAGTGAAGCTGATATCTGCAGAAACATCTGTGGCTGGCAAGAATCCATATGACAACTGTTATTATATCTTATGATGGGATGGGAAGCATCTCTACATGGAAGTAGCTTGTATCAATAAACCACTGGTAATCCTTCTGACACCGAAATACATATCTTCCTTCCTTCTTTCCTTCCTTCCTTCCTTCCTTCCTTCCTTCCTTCCTTCCTTCCTTCCTTCCTTCTTTCTTTCCTTCCTCACTTCCTTCCCAGAATACCCTTCAAGAACAACTGTCGAATTGGTTCTCTTNNNTTCCTTCCTTCCTTCCTTCCTTTCTTCCTTCCTTCCTTCCTTCCTTCCTTGCTTCCTTCCTTAAGCCAGTTGAATGACCTTGGGCCAGTCACTCTCTCAGCACTAGGAAGGAAACAATGGTAAATCTCTCCAAAATCTTGCCAAAAAAATTGCAGGGATTTGTCTAGTCACTCATCAGGAATCAACACTGACTGGAAGGTACAAATACAATACAAGCCACAGCTGTTGTAGATTATAAGGGCCGAGTCTATTGCACGAATCTTCCTCACCCAAATGGAACACTCAACAGTTGGGGAAGCTGACCAATCAGAATCCAAAATATGAGCCTCATCTACAAGGTTATTAGTCACACACACTCCCATAGATAGAATGATACCTAAGCTGATGTGTGTTGGAAAAGGCCGTTGTTTAAAAGATTTTTAAAAGCAAACAACACTAGTTAAAAATAGTAGCTTGGAGGTGAATTTTTTCCTTCAAAGGAAAAAAGGCGGAAAAAAAATCTAAGATTTAAATAGGTAAGCTAGATATTAAAGTCCATTTTAGGCATTTTAAGTATATCAAACCTTTCTACAACAAAAGGCAAAAAAGTATTTTAAAATACTTCTAATTAAATATATACTTAGCACATGAGCAGTAAAATTGTTATGAGTCAATCATTTGTGGGATTCTAAGGCACCATGTTTTTATATCTTTATTGCTAAGATCCATATGAATTTGGGAAAGGCTGGATTAAAGTAGGAGATTCAGGAATTGCAATTAGACTATGTTTATATGGAATAGGATGAAAAAAATTCCCTGTATATGCAGCACAAGAGTTACATTAAGCCATTGAACTTCTGGGAAATGGAATTTGAGATCTTGCTCTGATCTATGTCATTCTTTTGCATAAATTAATTTGGTGATCTTTGATCTAAAAACTATTTGGTGAAAATATGAATAAAATTAGCTACAATGATGAAAGCTAACTAACTACATACATAAATTAGTGAATAATATTCTTGAGCTAAATTGGGTGGGTTATTTTATTTAAATGAATATATGAGGTCTGGCAGTGATTTTATATTTGTATACTGGTTTGTTGTACCTTGACTATCCCACCATATTTTAAAAAATGACAAAGGAAAGGAAACAATTCCTATTTGCAATGCCTGCACTTCTAACATGGATACTATGTTGGTTTTTGTTTGAAATTATTCAAGTTGGCAGCTGTTTTCTTTTTTTTTCTAAATGCATAATTTTGACAGGAGCCTGTGCCATTTAGTAATGCTAAATGTATTGGAAAGGAAATATCCAGCCATATTTTTTTGGGAACGGCAGCAGAGCATAGACAGGATAAATGTAACACTTCAACAGGAAAATCTGAAGAAAACATTTTCCTTCCAGTTCAGCAAATAAAGTCTAAACATGTTGTGAACTTAATTTTCATTTGAAAATAAGAAATGAATGCCCCATTATGGAAAGCAAGGCTGCAGCTCCTTTGAGAAAGGGAACTAAGCTTCAAAATGATCTGAAAAAGCTAATGATTCCACTCACACTGGAAAAAAATAACGAACACCAGAACTGATATAATACTGAAACTCAAACGCATTGATACGGTACTATGAACAGGTACATAGTCATAAGAAGATCCTCTGAAACATCACTCAAATTTGTTAGTTTCACAAAAATGAGTGG